>JBBPMJ010000083.1:0-88300 GCA_038090255.1 Austroboletus niveus
GTGCCATAGAGAGAATGTTACTCACACCAATTCAGGTCCTTTTCCGGAACAATTTTGCCCTCAACCGTGATATTACCGAGCTCTTCCAATCATTCCAGTCCAGCTCGACGATATTGGACCCCGTTGCAAACCCTTCGCTTTTCCAGTCCACATTGGTCATCATCATCAAAGACGTCGTTGACTCGGATGCGGCAGAAATTGCACGAGAGTGAGTATCTGAGAAAAGTGTACCGCACTACATCGCGACAATGTTTGGCCCAGGTTTCGGCTCAAGTTCCAACAAATAGTCAAAGAAGAGCAAGCTGACAACTTCATCACTCGTTTGCATCACGGGAAGCTCGACATCATCCCTTGGTGAGACCTAGTGACCTGTGTCACAAGTATTACCATGACACTTGTTTAAACAGGCCAGTCATTGAGTCGCGAAGTTTTTACAAACTGTTCCAGACACTGAAGAAACTCCTTGACAAACAAGATGTCACACACAAGACAGCAGGAGAATTTCTGCATCTCATGAAGACGCTGATGGCGAAGCTCAAGGTGAAATTTGTCACCGCTAGACAACGTATACGTGTTGCTGACGTCCGCTAGGCGAATGACTGGGGCGCACTTTCTCGTTCGGTTATCTTATTTAGTTTAGTTTGGAAACTAATTATTTTCTAGAAACCATGGCTACTCATCGTGTGGATTTATTATTGGCCTCTTTGCCCACTGCCCTAGCTTTTGGTATGAAAAACGTGGAGCCCGAAATCGAGCTACTCAAGGTATGATATTAGATTGCATGACTGCGAGGAAAGCGGTAACGTGTTCTTCTATCCAGAACATGGACACAGACATGCCGATAGATTCTCCAGATACTAACGCTCGCTTCTTCGTCACCAACATTGAACACTCGCAGACAACGAATCATGAAGAAATCTTAGGCGCGCTATTTGCTGAGTGGGATGGGTTTGATTCCCGTCAGTTTATTCCCGATACTCAGTGGGCAGAAGAGCTCGCTCAGTATCTGGAAAATCTGGTGGAAATGCGCATTGCCCACGTACGCGAATGGGTCAAATCCAACGTGGCGCGCTTCCCGGCTGGCCATGCGAGCGTGATGGAGCTCCATCGCACCTTTGAAAGCGCGGTCATCGACCTGAAGAACAGCGTGGAACTCTGTCGGGTGCAATGCTCTTCTTGTCAGCTATTTTGCATTCAGAACCGATTCCACGATGGCGGCCATGTCTGTAAAACGAATCACAGGTGCTTAAGGTCTTGCGAATATTGCACGGAAGCGGGGGAGTTTGGGGATGCAGAGCAAAAGAAATGTATAATGCCGTGAGTAATGTTTGAATTCGATATTGAAATCGGAACGATATCATTCTTTCTAGAGCTGGTCATTCCGGAAAACACACGTAAGCCGGTTTTTCATCAGACAAGCGGATGTAATTTGATCGCGGGTTCACCCCAGATGCTCTTTCGATGTCCATTTGTGTGGAATGCGGTGTAAACTGTGGGGCACAAGTGGATGTCTTGAAGGATGCGCCAAAGTATGGCCACGCTAAAACTCTCAGTCTGCAATCGCTTATGACTCCTTAGGCTTCGGGCCATGAGGATGATGACCACCAATGCGCAGCGACCACGCACACTTGCGGCGAGGTAACTATCACTTTTACGTTTTGTAAGAACTGTGCTAAATTTGGTATTCTCAGCCATGCGATCTCAGCGTCATGGTGTCCACGGGATGGCTTAAATGCCAAGGGAGGTGCAGAATTTCAGTGTAAGTTTGTTCCTGTTCCTGTGACTACGTTTTAAGTTACGTTCTGTTTCCCCCTCCCTATTAGTGAGGTTGAACACGACAGTCACCAATGTGATGCACAATACTGTCCCATACGATGCCAACTTTGCAATAGTCGATGTTCCAGTTCTAACCATCTACATGCGCTTGAAAGGAGTGCGATTCATCTTTGTGGGTAAGCAACGTATTGGTTATGTATTTCAGGATGTAGAGCACGATTCTTGCAGGGAGCCACATAATTGTCCACAAGAATGTACCGCTCCCGGTACATGTCAAATCGAGACAGCCCCTGAATCGGTTGAAGAAACGTTTAAAGGGGTGCATGAATGTTTCCAGTACACAAGGGTACGTTTTTACTTATATTTTTTCAAAGTGATAAAGACGCATCTGGTACATGAACATAGTATTCGCAAGGTAAAAGTTTTTGAAAATCTGCAGTTAACGTCTCGTTAACAATGAACACCCAGTCGCAAAACGACTTAAATGTGTCAAGACTGTGCCTCCGGACGAGTTGAAGCATAATGGCTCGCATGATCACAGTGTGGACTCAATGGCCCCTCATTATTGTGACGCAAGGTCAGTTGACCATACAGGATACGCATTACCTGCTAACGTGCGTGATAGGTGTAATAGCTGCCAATATTTCTGTACCCTTCCTTTGGGTATGGTTTGAGGGTATTCGCCTAGTTCTTTGAGGATAACCGCTTGTTTAAATAGGACATTCCAAAAAAGAACACGAAACCAGCCACGGTTCTATGTCGAATGTACGCTGGTCTGTCGATGGCCCAGACGAAGATGGTATTGAGGTGGCTGGACGAATGTTCTCTACGAACGACGAAGGCGCACCAATGTTGTGCAATGTGGTGTGCAAAGCACTTGGTCCTAGGCATGCCCACATCGATTATTGTAGAGCCAAATCTGGAGAATGCCGAGGAAACTATGAACTTCAGCATATCAAGGGAAGATTACAGCCTGATCCTGAGCGACAGAAGGACTTTCTGACGCACGGATTGTTCTGGAGGCGTAGTGGTAAGTCCATCTGTCCACTCACTACGTCGGATGCCTATGTTGTCACTTGGTAGGATTCAAAGACCCGTACACACGCGAAGAGCAAACTAGCTTTGCAAAGTGGTAGGTCATGTGGAACAGTTTCATATCTTTGTATTCGCATTGTGCTTACCTAGCTTCTGTGCGTTCCAGCGACTCGATGTGCCCTGGTGAGTGTAACATGCTCTGGTTGTGGTTGTCTTCATAGTGACGATGCCGAAGGAATCGAGCACAGAAAGCCTGACAAACCCTCGTATTGTACCCTCCCACTTTTCCATGATCCGTTGAGCATGCACGACCCGCGTTCGAAGCAAGGACATATTTCCAGGGATGGGCACCTGTTCTTGTGCAAGACCCCGTCAGTTGTACAACAGGCTTTCCATATGTAGGTGCTCATAAAGAAATTGTATCGCATCACTGACAGGCAGTCCTCTAGCATTTTCTTGATTGATCGGTAAGCGGTATACCCTAGTTGAACAAGTTTGTTGCCTTGACGGCTTTTAGATCTCAGTCGATGAGCAAAGCGGATAAAAAGCCACCGTACGACTCGCCGGTTTGTTCGAAAGTTTGCCAGCGTGGTTTGAACAATCGACTCGGGGCAGTGTATGCTGCCTTGTACAACTTCTGGGCTGCTCGTCAAAATACTTACTATCATGAGCGTGACGCAAACACCGTCATACTACATGCCCAAAATACGCAATCCGTGTGTGAAAATGACAAGACAAGCTCACCGGAAGAACTCCTCGAACTACTTCTCCCAAACACCCCAAACGGCAGTAACAGCTTTGAACTTGCTCTTAAAGCTGCCAGGGATGCCATAGAAAAGTGTTGGGACGGGAAGCGTCAACCTGTGATTATCTTCCTTTCAGATGGCGTTGCCTCAGTCGCCGATAGTGTCGTGAAATCACTCTACCAGAGGAGAAGGTGAGTGTTATTATTATTTTTATTATACCACTTACTCACTAGATGTTGCATAACAGGAGTGGACTTTCGCTGCATGCTATCCTGTTCGGTCCAAAAAAGACCTCTACTCGGATGGAAAATATGGTTCGTGTAGCCCGCGACGCACAGTTCTCGATGGGATTTCCGAACAGCACACCATCATCCTTCCATGAAGCGCTCGATAGCGTAGGTTTTTTTCCCTACCTTTTCATCATCTTCCAGATTGAACTTGTTTCACGACTGCAGGTCCAACTATCGCAGACCTTCCTCGGGATTGCTGATTCTCTGAAGAAAACCAGAGGGGGTTTGATGTAACGAGCTGCATGACGTGTCGTCCGGTGGAATTTATTTACCAGTTTATGCTTCGTTGTCTTTTCTCACTTTGTTAGTGGGTCAATATGGTTACTTCTAGTACTTCGACACATCGCGGCGCCCGTTCAGTTTCCGCGTCACGAATGATAAATCTACCAGGTTAAATAGTCGTCAAGACAAGAACTCAGCCACTCAGAGTGGCGCCACGTAAGCTTGCCTCACTTAATTCACTTTCAGAAGTGTTGAATGTCAACTTGTTCGAGACGGCGTCTCTGGAAATCAACCCGTTGCCAGAGCGACGACATGAGCCCACTTGCCAGAAGCATGTGTGGTCTAGTTGCACGAAATGTAGATCAATTCCGGAAGTTGCCAAAGCTATAATGAGACCATGCCAGGTTGACCAGGAGTCAGTGACCGCGTTATTCGAAGGTACGACAACGTCTCAAAGCGCTCATATATGTACCTCCTGTTTCTGCGCCATCATGGTTAGGACATATACATTCACACGCTGGAAATCACGGGGTTGCTTAATACCGTAATGTCACACAAGAATTCTCCTCTATCAGAGTTCTTCGAAATAGAACCCTGACAAATTTGGGTCGAGTTTGCGCCTTTGCCTTTCTTTGAGTGACACGCGTTCGCGATTCAGGGGAACTTCAAGCTGTGGATAAGGTCCTCGTGTCAAACTGGGGACCAACAAATGGACCCACAGGGTTTCGACTATTAATCTATGCTCCGCTCAATAAATGCAACCCCCTGCTTCCCACCCCCCGCACCCGACTTCAAGTCGAATTTGCTAGGAGACACGTCCATGTCCTTGGAAAGATCGGACAATTTTGATGTCGACTCTGTCATACAAGCAGAAGATTCACCTGATTCCTTGTCAAGTATCAAATATGATGACATTGACCATCAGGAGATTGGCTTCATCGACCTCGACGAACGACAAGGTGATTGGCAAGGGCCGGAAGAAGTAAGTAGTGGTGCGGTCATGATAGTGCACTGCAACAATTGGCTTGTAGCTTGGTGTCGAAATGACGAACGCATGCCCCGAAGGGGATCTTTGTTCTTCTATCCCCAGAATGTATCGCATCCTCGATCTGACCAGTGAATGTGGTTCTGGAGGTCAAGGTATGATGATGCATGGCGTTCTACGCGAGGCGTTTGCATCTTACGTTTGCGCGAAGTTCAGAAGATCACAATCGCTCAAGAATCGCTCAAGTCTTTCCTGAACAATATTTCTCCTGGATCGTACAAGTCCCTGACGAAGGTCGATTTTAAGGCTCTCGACAAGTTTCAAGTCAAGCCTCTTGGTATTTATGGAAGCAAAGAAGAGATTGTTCATTTTTTGTTATCCACCTCTATTATTGATGATATCATGTACGTCCCTTTCTAGTTCATAGGTCAGCTGTTTTCATTGACGATTTGCAGTGCGAAGAAGTTGGTCAGTTCCTCGGAGAGAAAAACTGAGAACCCGTTACTCCGCACTGGTCTATACATTTGCCACGTTCCGGAGTCGAGCACACCACAAAGGATGTATGTCGTGTACTGGCCAGAGGACTCTACATGGGATGATGATGCTTCTCCGTCTGTGCGGCAAAATCGAGTCAATTTCATCAGGTGCGGCCATCCAGGGACGCTATTATAAATGTTTATTGATGAATTTTCAGATACCTCACAAAGATCTGTGATCAAATCGCCGCCTTAGTTTCCGAAGATCATGCCAAATCTGCCATATGGGGCCAAAAGGAGTGGATATCCATACGTCCTGGATTCGAGGTGGGCCCCTCCCATCCCGCTATTCTGCCACAACACAAATGGAGTAATCCGCCGGTTAGTGTACTTTTGGCAAGCTCTCCATCAGCGAACTCCATCCGAATTGTGATATGGATCCTGAGTTTTTGAAGCCACGCCTGTTATATGGTGAAACGAGACAAGGAGCTATAACGACGCAATATATGCCGGCTTGCCGCTCCACCGATAATTTCGAATCGCGTAGGATTAGCGCATTTATGCTCCAAGATTCCCTGTACGCCGTTAAAACCACTTGTCTCTTGATAATTGTTCTGACTTGTAGATAGGCTGAAGGAACGTCTGCATATTTTAGATACTATTTCTCCGACATCACTCGAGTTACTTATCCAACTGGGGCTGAAAAAGCGTTTCCCCGACGAATGTAATATGTGGATGAACGACGTCGACAACATTAGATCTGCTCATCTGAAAGTGCTGAAAATTAAACAGAGAAGAGCTGAAGGTGATTTGAAAACCTGGACAGAATCTAGCATCCGATTCACAGTCGTCGATGTAGTGTTTTCTAATTACCCGTTCGTTCTCGTTTTTCTTGCCATTGCCTTACTCACGCTAAGCACGTAGTACACTTGATCGAAACCGATGTCTTACCTCTGTCCCCGCTCTTACCCGGGAAGAATCGATATCGATTGGTTGGTGGTTGTGTCGATGGTTCTGCATCCGTATCGTTAATATTTCCCTGCATGACCCTAGTGAAATCCCATCCACGCATTGCGGAAATTTTTTATGATGAACTTCGCCGAGTTCAAAATTGTCGGAGCATCATTGACGAAGGCTTCAGAAGATCAAAGGATAAAATTCTTCTCGCTCTTTTCTTAATCCGGAACCTCCTTGGTGAAGCCGAGGACCAACTGGCTAATCTCGTCCGTTCAGTCCTCAAGGACACTAGGAAGGAGCTACAGAACACCATAGTCTCTATCCTCCACGAGATCGCGACGACAAGGGACCAATCACCTAATCCAACGCAAGCTGACGTGCAAAGAGCTGAGAAGTTGCTGAAGGAAGGTTGTGACGAAGCCTCATTCATCGACGATCCCGACTTCATATCTGCCCTCGAGGAGCATTTGTCCACCATGCCTGTACTGCATGAAGCAATCTCTGCCGTGAGAGAACAGGCCCAGAAATATCTTGAGAACCTCGTGGATAATATCTGTCAAACTCTTGCCGGTTCCGTCTGTCACATACAACTAGTAGACATCCAGGCACGCCTGAAACGCGAAGCAGACCTCCGTATCGAACAAGACTGTCGTGATCTGGGAAGCTCTTTGATCCAGAAGGTGAATTCTCTAAGTCAGACTTGTGACTCTGTGTAAGACTTTTTCTTTGAGTGTTCATCAAAGTTTAGCTAATATAATTTCTTCAGACACACCTTACGTCTCACGTCCGTCCTAGCATGTATGAATTCTAGTTCCCAATGCGACAAACGTATGTTTAACCCTTCATCGAGTTGGTTTTTATCGGCTAACAGAGATTCAGACCCACAGCCTGAGAACTTTGACATCACCGGCCATCGAGAGACGCTGACGAAAGCGTCGTTGTTGTGTACCATCCATCTTATGCTTTTAACGGCCCAAGATCAGTATGAACTGAAAATCGATCCCACAAAGGTTCCGAACCCACGTTTCCAGGAGTCTTACTCTTTTCAACTACCGTTTAGATACATGATCTCGTGAGATCGATTTTCTTCACTCTTATACCTGACAGCTGATCGTCGATACCTTCAGACACGCACAACTCCTCGAAGGAGATAGACTACTTCTGGTATTGATTGACTCAAGCGACAATGTCCTCCTTCACTTGGATCACCTGAATAACGTCGAAAACTCTATCGGGCGCGGACATGGAAAGCTACTCTATCGAGACAAGATTGGCAAGGAGTTTCTGTTGGCATTCGATGAGTCACAGACTATGCTTGTCTTGATTTCCTGCGAGAAGGTATTGGTACTTCTTCGGTGATCGGAGTCTCTGCTTGAAATTGAAGCCCATTCAGTTACAGCTGCACGTCTTCCTTCACGATGATCACCGAGGGTTCACTGCGTCCAGAAGTACTATCAACTTAAACTCGTGGTACGCTAGAGGAACAACGATCAAGAAAGCGTGTTTTGCTTCAGGGACCGATGAACTTTTACTTGTTGACTCTCAAGCTATTGCTCGCGTGTTTTCTCTCACCACTTTGCAACCACGGTGTGCACTTTGGCAGACTCGTTTTCTGTCATGGTCTTGATGGATTTATAGGCCAGCTTCTTTGGACCTTCATCGTGTCCCAACTGATGTCCTTTCTTCTTCAGACGGCTCATGTTTTCTGGCCGTTTTCTCAGACAGTGATTCCAAAAGTATAATGACTTACCACTGGAGTACCTTTGGGTCGACCGATGGGATTCTACTTCCTGTCGCAGATTGGGCAGGGGACAACAAGCTGGTCATCAGCTCGTTCGTTCACAGGAGTGCTGTCTACCTCCTGAAGCTGGACTTGCCATCTCAAACTTGCAGCACTGTCGCGCTCGACATTACACGAAAGGTCACGGAGTTCATGTTTAGGGAGCGGGACAATCAAGCGACGTTCTCGAAGGGTAAAGAAAAACGACTCACGGCACACAACTGTATCATGGACTGCCACGTCGACGTCTGGTCACGTTTCCCGGTTCTCCCTGCGGTCCGGCGCTCTATTATTTCCTCGAATGACCGCTACAAGCGCTCGATTCTCTTCGTGACCGACCGGGACCATGATAAATACCAAGAACACTTCACCGACATGATCGATACGTTTGTGAAGACCTCGAAGAAGCTCACCGGAGACAGGCTTAGCAATCTCCGTGTCTCCGCAGTATCCTTCGACAGCTTCATAGTTGACCTCTTCCACAATACGGAATGGAACCATATATCGGTCTTCAAGATCGGAGAATGGGTCGTTGACATTCTCTGCCTCATTCCTATCCATCTGGCGCTCGCAAGGGATAACCGATTTATTCCGTTAAAAGATGGAGTGTACTCCAGTGAGGTTGAAAAGTCGCTACTTGGAGCCGAGATCAATCGAATTGTTGATTCGATATCATTTGGGTGGTACGAACCGATATTCCAGTCTTATATGGCGGACAAGGTATGAATCTGATATATTCTTCATTACTCGTACGTTAATGCTAGCCTTTAGCCTGTTCGTGTTGTGTCCTCCATGGGAGAGCAATCTGTTGGGAAAAGTTTCGCCCTCAATCACCTTGTTGATACATCGTTCGCTGGATCAGCAATGCGTACTACTGAAGGCATTTGGATGTCTGTGACTCCGACCAAAGAGGCTTTAATTGTCGCACTTGATTTTGAAGGTATGCTGATGAATCTATTCCTGATATCCAGTCTTACAAGGATGTTTAGGTGTCCATAGTATAGAACGTTCAGCTCAAGAAGATATACTTCTCGTTCTTTTCAACACCGCTATTTCGAATATGGTATTACTTACATAGTGCCATAGAGAGAATGTTACTCACACCAATTCAGGTCCTTTTCCGGAACAATTTTGCCCTCAACCGTGATATTACCGAGCTCTTCCAATCATTCCAGTCCAGCTCGACGATATTGGACCCCGTTGCGAACCCTTCGCTTTTCCAGTCCACATTGGTCATCATCATCAAAGACGTCGTTGATTCGGATGCGGCAGAAATTGCACGAGAGTGAGTATCTGAGAAAAGTGTGCCGCACTACATCGCGACAATGTTTGGTCCAGGTTTCGGCTCAAGTTCCAACAAATAGTCAAAGAAGAGCAAGCTGACAACTTCATCACTCGTTTGCATCGTGGCAAGTTCGACATCATTCCTTGGTAAGACTTTGTGTCCGTATCACGAGTCATCATTGTCACACTTGTATTAACAGGCCAGTCATCGAGTCGCAGAGTTTTTACGAATTGTTCCATACCCTGAAGCAGCTCTTCGACAAGCAAGATGTGACGTATAAGGCAGCGGGAGAGTTTTTGCACCTCATGAAGACGCTGATGGCGAAACTCACGGTAAGATTTGTGCCGCTAAGCTATAAATGCGTATTTTTGACGTCCGCTAGGCGAATGACTGGTGTGCACTTTCACGTGCGGTTAATACATCATTTAATTCAGTCCTGTCACTGATTTCCTCCACTAGGAACCATGGCTGCGCATCGCGCAAATTCATTGCTGGCCATTTTACCTACTGCCCTGGCATTTGGTGTGCAATGTGTGGAGCCCGAAATCGAGCTACTTAAGGTGCGACGTCGGACTGCATGAGAGCAAGGGCAAAGATAACATGTTCTCTTATTCAGAACATGGACACAAACATACCGATAGATTTTCTAGATACCGATGCTCGCTTCTTCGTCGCCAACGTCGAACACTCACGGACATTCAAGTTGAGTCGTGAAGAGATCTTGGACGCACTATGCGCAAAGTGGAATCGGCTTGGTTCCCGTCAGCTTATTCCCGATATTCAGTGGGCGAATGAGCTCGCTCAGTACTTGGGAAGTTTGATGGAAATGCGCATCGCCCATGTACGCGCATGGGTGAAGTCCAACCTAGCGCGCCTCCCAGCTAGTGATGCGAGCGTGATGGATCTCTACCACATCCTCGAGAGCGCAGTGACTGACTTGAAGAGCAGTGTGCAACTCTGTCAGCTGCAGTGTTCATCTTGCCAGCTTCTTTGCATTCAGAGTCGTCTCCATGACGGTGCCCATGATTGTAAGACAAATCACACGTGTCCAGAGTCTTGCAACTATTGCACGGAAATGCGCAAGTTATTAAAGTTGGCGGAGCAAAAGAAATGCACAATGATGTGAGTAGTGCTCAATTTGATACTCGAACAGAACAATTACCGTTGTCTTTAGAGCTGGACATTCCGGAAAGCACACGTAAGCACGAGTATCTCATCAAATCTGCGGCCGTAGTTTGACCGCGCCTGTTTACCCCAGATGTTCGTTCAATGACCATTTATGTGGCGCCCGATGTATGCTGTGGGGTAAAGATGGATGTCTCGAAGGATGCGTCCAAGTATGACTGTTGATCTCTTGGTCTGTTATCGCTCATGGTTCTCCAGGACTCGGGTCACGAGGACGATGGCCATCGGTGTGCAGCAGCCCTGCACACTTGCGGTGAGGTAACCACAAGATTTCGTTTTGTGAAGTACTGTACTAAATTTAGAATCTTTAGCCATGTGGTCTCAACGTCATGGCACCAACCGGATGGCATAGATGCCAAGGAAGGTGCAAAATTTCACTGTAAGTGTGTTCTGAATCTTGTTCCTGTGGCGACGACTAGAATATTCTGACCTCGGACCCCATCAGTGATATTGAGCACGACCCTCACCAATGCGAAGCCCAGTACTGTCCTATGACTTGCCAACTTTGTAATAGTCGATGCTCCAGTTCTGATCATCTACATGCGCTGAAAGAGGATGCAATCCATCTTTGTGAGTAAGTGGCGAATTGGTAGTGTATCTCAGGACGTGGAACATGATAATTTTCACAGGAACCCACACAATTGTCCACGAAAATGTACTGTTCCCGGTATATGTCAGATCGACACAATCCCCGAATCGGTTGAAGAAACATTTAAAAGAGTCCACGAATGTTTTCAGTATACAAAGGTATGCCTGTACTTCTCCTTCACACAAGTGACAAGACAAATCCGGTACATGCATATAGTATTCGCAAGGTAACTCTTTCGAAGGTATATAGTTTGCGCTTCATTTACAATGGTACACAGTCTCAAGACGACTTAAATGTATCAAAATCATACCTGCGGGCACGTTGGAGCACGAGGGCTTGCACGTTCACAGTGCAGACCCTAAGGCCCTTCATTACTGTGAAGCAAGGTCAGTTGAACACACAGATACTATACATTTCCCTGCTAATGCGTTTGCAGATGTAATAATTGTCAATATTTTTGCACGCTTCCATTGGGTATGGTTTGGTGTCATTGTCCCAGCCTGCCAAGGATAACCGCTTGTTTATATAGGTCACAAAAAGATGCATGAAACCAGCCACCGTTCTGTGCTGAATGCATGCTGGTCCGTCAATGATTCAGTCGAAGACGGTGCCGAGGGCGGCGGAGAAGCCCCAACAGCAACCGAGCAGGCCTCTGTGATGACCACGGCGGCGTCAGACAAGTTAGCGCTCGGCGTGTTTGCCACCACATCGGAGGTACCTGCTAACGAGCAGCACCAAACGCAGTCTCTCGACATGTGGGATTCATGGGGGAACGAAGGCGAGACGACCACGGCGGCGTCGGACAGCTTTTCCTTCAAGTCGGCACTCGGATTTGGGGGCTTCGGTGGTGCAGGCTCGGGCGAGTCGGGTTGGTCCTTGGGCAAGTCGGCGTCCATTTCCAAGGCCTTTGGCGGTATGAGGGACTCGTTCTTTGGTGGTGCTGGTGCTGGTGAAACACCCAGCTCGAAAGCGCCCGAGGCAAGCGGCCTCTTTGGCGACGTTTCCGGGAACTCCGCGACGGATCCCGAGGCTGTGCGCGTTCCGCTGCCTGCGATTGTGCTTCCCGAGGGTGGAGAGGGCGCCAGAGAAGCGTCGGCAGTAGCCGAGAGGGCCTCTGCGGTACCTCTTTCGGCGACGGAAGAACCTTCTGCTACGGAGCCGTCGTCTGAAAGGGACAATCCGACCGACGCACAAGCCGAGGAAGATAATCAAGAAGACAATGCATGGTCTGCACCTACGACTGGCAAGAAAGGTCTTGCAGGCGCTAAGAAGAAGAAGAAGAAATAATGACGTCGATGCGTTTCCGAGGACATGCGATCGCAAAGGAGTTTTTGTCACATGCTTTTTTTTTCTTCATACATACCAACGTATCACGAGTTACCCCCATGCAAACCAGTTTCGTTTTCCACCACGTGAAACATGCACTTTAATTTCCAAACAGTGAATCATGAAATGGGTCGTCAATGGGTCGTCAGCAGTGTTCTGCCGGTCAGGGAATGTTCGTCGGAGTCAGGGAATGTTCACCGGTGAACGTTCATGCACGCAAATGAATTGAATTCTTGCAGTGCCGGGAGTCACAACGGGGAGTTATATAATCGATTCGGATTGGCTGGTCGGCATGACTCAGCGTACTGCAAAACGTAGTATACATCGCTTCGAAACGTCTAAAAGTAAAGAAATCGGATCCTACTCGTTCAAGACGTCGTCCACTTGGGAGAGATCTGGGTCATCAACGCCCTCTACACCTAAATCAAGAAGCTGATACAGTTCAAGTTTAGCATGCAAACCTCGAATGGCTGTTTGATAGAAGGACCCAAGCCATTCATCAGCGCACGAGTAATCGAGAAGATCTTTGATGGGTATGGGGCTGAACTCGGACAAAGGAGCTGAGCTCGTTTCAGATGCTGAATACTCTTCCTCTGCATCTACTGCCCGAACCAGCTCTGCTGTGACTGCATGAATTCCGTGCGTTGCATTGTTGGATGCCAGGCAATCCTGGTGATCGGCCTCCTCAGTACACTGACTTTTGACATTGCGGGATGTCACGCCGACCGTTTCGGCGTCCGCCACCTGCACATCGCTAGGGTTGCCAGTGGTGTTTTCTTCGGCATACTGTCATTTGAGACGCTTTTTCAACACATCATTGTGAACGTGCTCTTCGTGCACATACATCTTGAGTTCTGCAAACAATGTGAGATTTTGTGTTGATAGTCGATTGCGCCATTTTGTGAGGATTCCACCAAACAATCAGTTTGTGCTGTTGCCCATACTACATAAACTCGGCATCAGCCTGAGGAGAATCGATGAAAATAATTGACTTACAAGTGCTCACAATTGCAGCATCATCTCTAAATGAATCTCGCAGTCCTGCACTTATCTGCTGTTCATCCAGTGCATGCTCTCGAGCGATGTGCTGCTCGTACAGCATCGCACATATCACCTTTGCCTTGCCACTAGACATTGAGGCTTCTTCTTTCTTTGCATATCCAGGATGTACAATGAAGTGTTCCCACCACCACCCTCTGGTTGAACGCTTTTTACCAGTCCTTGTTGTCGCTATCTGTGAATCAAGTACTCATAGAAGTTGAGGTGAATACGATCGGGCCCGAGGCAATGCAGGTTTTGGTTGTAACAAGATGATAAATTGATTATTGATAAGTGCTACATTCGACTTGGTCCGAGTAGGTAGTTACGTAGTAGGTCGGACCAGGAAACCGCTAAAAGTCACGTTCACCTGAATGTTTGGTGAAGTTTATCAACATTCACACAAGTTGTGTCACTGACCGGCAGAACACTGGTCGTCAGTGGCAATAGAATGGAAAGAAAGAAAGAAACTAAGTAGAGATCCAAAAACCATTACTTGAAAAAAAAAAACCAACCACGAGGGTATCACGGACCGGGAAAAATATATATGTAAAACCAAAGCAACCAGAATAAAAGAAGAAAGAAAGTCCACGAATAAACTCATCGGTCGATCCCCTTCACGGTACGGTTACTGATACCCTGGTCAAAGCTTCGTTTCCGAAGCTGACCGTTCTCAGCCGGCAACGGAAGCCCCGCCTTGAGACTGAGCGCACTAGCATTCTTCTTGGCATCGAGCGAAAACGCCATGTTGACAGATGCGGCTCCATGCCCAATTGGCGTATTCGGACGAGGCTCGGGCGGATGCAGTCACGCAACATTGGCGACGCATCCGACGCCTTGTACTTGCTCACTAAACACGGCAAAACAGCGCGTGATTCTTGCGGCAACGTCGGCGAATGATGCGACGTGCTCGGACGGGATGTCAGGCCCGAGCCCAAACTACTCGTCATCAACGGCAGATTTACATGCGTCATGCTCTGCGACCCACGCTTGTGCTGAAAGGGACTGTTTCGCGGGCCCTTCAAGGGGGCCGTCGGGTGGACGCGTCAAAATGCGCTTGAACTCGCGCATCTGTTGGTTGAGCTCGCGTTGCTTGCGTCGTCGTATATGATCCACCTTTTCAAAGTAAAGTCGTTTCATGACCGCAGGACCAGCTCTTACAGTCTGTGAGGAAAACTAGAGGAGTGTCAGTGACGATGCGAGTTTCGACATGATGCATGATTGCCCCCTCAAGGCCTCAGCCTATCATGATGTTTTCTTGTAGTCGTCGAGGCAAAACCGTAGTAGGCAGCTATATATGGAACTCAGCGAGTACACTCGGTCATTTTGGATGAGTCAGCCCCAGCGGAAAGGCTGCGGCCCCCCTTGAGTTGGCCTTCGAGTCAGAAATACTAATTGGCTTCGTACGTGGTCGATGTTCCCGACGACGTTGACGGCTCTCTTCCCTCTTTTCAGTTTCTTCAGCGGACTATACCCACAGGAACACCGACACTCTTTCAAGCCTGATGATCGCCTGCAGTTCGAACTGAGACACCTGCATGCGGTTTCACCAGACGCCCACAACGTCTTCTCCGACGTTACGCCAAACAAGTTCACAAAGGGGCATGAAACGACACATCCGATACGAACGAAACGCCTCTCCTCCTTCCGCCCGCCCTCCTTTCGTGAACACGAGGCCGCACGCATGCGGTCGATTCGACACGCCCAAAGCACCGACCTGCCATGGTGGGAATCCGAGACGGTCGGTCCCGCCGTTGACCACCGCGAGACGCTGCTCGAGCTCGCCAAGATGACGAACAATGCGTACGTTGAACCAGAGGACACGGCGTGGTACGAGTTGGCCGACAAGTGGAACAACGGCAACGTGCGTCTCCCTTTTGTGCCCCT
The DNA here is from genome assembly GCA_038090255.1 of Austroboletus niveus. Taxonomy (NCBI): domain Eukaryota; kingdom Fungi; phylum Basidiomycota; class Agaricomycetes; order Boletales; family Boletaceae; genus Austroboletus; species Austroboletus niveus. The sequence continues at coordinate 15,578 of JBBPMJ010000083.1, forward strand.
TTCTTCGTTGTCAGAGGAGACTGACAGTGGGGGTAGCGCTATCCGTTTGGCTGGGAACCCGACGCCGACGGGATCCGTGGCTACGTCTTTGCGACGCCCGACAATGAGACGGTCGTGCTGTCCATCAAAGGTACCTCGACGGCGCTCTGGGGGAGCGGTGGGCCGACGGGCAAAAAGGACAAGCTGAACGACAACCTGCTGTTTAGTTGCTGCTGCGCACAGGTCGACTGGACGTGGACGCCGGTGTGTGGATGTCACCGGGGCGGTTGGAAGTGCGATCAGGCCTGCCTGGGGCAAGCGTTGACGAACGAGAGTCTATTTTATCCTATTGGTACAGTGAGTCGTTTCTCCATTGTCATGCTTGCGAACACATGACACGTTGGGAACAGAATCTATACAATAATTTAACGTACATGTATCCTACGGCAAACATATGGATCATTGGACATTCCCTAGGTCGGTGAGGTTTTCTGTCGCACACTTGCGCTCACACGGACGTGCAGGCGGAGCGCTGGCGTCCCTGTTGGGCGTGACGTTCGGAGTGCCAGTGGTAGCGTTTGAGTCACCGGGAGAGCGGCTTGCAGCGCAAAGGTTGCATTTGCCATCACCCGTACGCGTTTCGTCCACATGCTGATGACGATAGTGCTAACCGGCGTGTTTTTCCCAGCCATCCACACACCACGTTACGCATGTGTATCATACGGCAGACCCGATCGCGATGGGCACGTGCAATGGTATTTTATCGAGCTGTGCTCTGGGGGGATATGCTATGGAGACCAAGTGCGTCGTCTTTCGCGTGTGTTGTCCCTCGTTCACACGACCGTGATGGTCAGATGTCACCTCGGCAGGTCGATCGTGTATGATACAGTGTCGAATCTCTCGTGGGCAGTGGACATACGGAAGCATGGGATCGTGAACGTGATTGAGAACGTACTGAGTGGGCCGTGGCACGCGAGTGTGGAAGTCGGACGCGAGGTGCCGGTGGGGAAAGAAGAAGGGGAATGTGTGGTACGTTTCCACAAGTCGATGTTGGGCATATGGGCTGATCGATTGGATGGCGATAGGAATGCTTCAGTTGGGACTTTGGGGATTGATTAATATAGTTATGTGTGTATTCCTACATGATCGTGTCCATCACTATCGCGCCACCGAATGCGTTCTCGCCAAAGCTTCCAGCGTGTCTCGCGAAACTCGGGCACGAGGAGCTTTTTCTGATTGAGCTGCAAGGCATGCTCGACGTGCAATGTCCGGAATCCTCGAGCAGGGATGGACAGCTCGTCGGGACGCTCGACACGGCGGACATGGTTGGTCGTCTGCACACTTGTCCGTGCGGGTCTGACGTGGTTTTGCTCAGAACAAGCCAACGCTGGTGATCGGACATCATTTACTCGAGGGCAAGGTGGTCAATCTGAGCAAGCCCCTCGGTGTTCTTCACAAGCACGACGAGGGCGAGTTCAGGTGGGACATGATGGCCGTGGTGAAGAAAAAGATGGTGTTCTCGAAGCGACCCATGCCCATCGCCAGCCAGAAGCCAGCGAGCACGCGTACTAGATGATTCCCTAGACCCTGTCAGCGTAATTTGGCACTCTGTCGACCACAACGTTTTATCAACGTTGTCAGCATAGCCTTGTCCTAATTTTCCTCTTCTCCTCGACCCTCGCCAAGTTTTTTATATATTTTATCTGCCATGCTGCAGACAGGTGCCCCGAACCGCGCTGAAAAGGACTAGTTAAAACCCGGCCTCAGTGTACCCGAATCAGAAACACTTTCAGTCCTTCCGTCCTCTCTTCCTCCTCCTCATGTTCTCGGTCAGAGAGACCGGCGTGCAGCCCTACGCTGCCAAGCTCGACCAGTATGGCGAAGTCAGGGACTTTCCTCCTGTAAGCCAATCTCGTCATCGTCGCCCGTAGTCGGAACCTAAGTCTGTCCAGACGTCCATCATCCGCCTCTTGGGCACCAACAAAGCCCCCCCGGACGAGCAGCGCGATGAAGTCCGTAGCCTCCTCGTCGAGCCCAAGGCCGAGCTACAGTCCATGGAGAACGACATCTCTCATCTCCAGGCTCGTCTGGCCGACATCCAGCGCCGGCAGCGCGAGCTCACGTCCTACGTCGAGGACCTCGGTGCGCTTCTCTCCCCCATTAAGCGCATGCCACCGGAGATCATGGCCCGGGTGTTTGATTTTTGTGGCGACGTGCACGTCCACGGTCCCCACTGCGAACCCAGCCGTCGTGCCCCACTCTTGCTGGGCAGCGTCTGTCGCAGCTGGCGCTCCCTCTCCCTCACCATGCCGAGACTCTGGACCGCCCTCTACCTCGATCTCCCCACCGAGGGCACGTTTGACCAGCAGGAAGAGATCCTTCTCGCCTGGGTCCAGCGCTCGCGCCCGCTCCCCGTCTCACTCTGGCTCTGGAATGACTTTCTGACCGACGACATCCCCGCAAAGTTTCTCCGCCGGTTGAGCAACGTTGTCGCCGATCACGCTGACCGCTGGCGCGCCATTTTTGTCCACTTCCCCGCGGCGATGCGTGATTGGGACAGCTTCAGCGCGCTCGTCCAGTGCCCGATGCCCAACCTTGAGGAGCTCGAGATATCACCCCAGTGTACCCCCTGGGCCCCATTCCAGCCCGAGTTCCTGCCCCGTCTAAAGGAGCTCCAGATCCCCGCCGGGGCGATGCCCGAAAGCCATCGAACGCTACCGTGGACGCAGCTCACGCAGCTCACCCTCCGCGGTGGCTACCGCCCGACCGACGTCGAAGAGCTTCTCGACATCCTCTCGCTCGCGCCACTCCTCACGCACCTCCACGTCGAGATCACGCAGTACAAATCCGAGACGAAATGGGATTCCGCCGCGCGCGACCACATCGCGATGCCGTGCCTCAGCACCCTCGTCCTCGTCACGATCACGAACCACGAGGGATGTCTGAGCCACCTGCTGGACGCCCTCGCCGCGCCTGCGCTGCGCGACTTTCAGCTGCTCACGCGCGTCTGGGACACGAGCACGATGCGCACGAGCTGGTGCCACGAGAGCTTTGTCGAGTTCATCGCACGCTCCAAGTGCTCGCTCAACCACTTTACGCTCACTGCCGTCGGTATCACGAGCGCGGAGCTGAGGGAGGTGCTCGAGCGCTGTCCGTCGCTCGTCTTGTTGAAGCTCAACGGGCCGGACGTGCCTGGATTGGTGGCACCGTTGCTCGAGGAGATGGTCAACGAGTCTGAGAGCGATCAAAATCTGCCGCTTGCGCCGTGGCTCAAGGCTATCTCCCTTAGCTGCGAATCGACCGACGTACTCGGGCAAGAGATCGAAGAGACAGGGCTCACGTTTAAGCAGGCGTTTGAACAATTCGTCGCGTCCCGGACGACCAAAAGGGATCCGCAAAGCAAGGTCCTCAAACTGAAATGGATTCATTGGACGATTTGGTGGGAATGGTGTAGATATCAGATCCCGGTTCAGGCTCACCCCAACCCTGAGCTGGAGAGATACCTTTCAAGGCTGTGTGCGGAGCAAGTCGACGTGGGGGTGTCTTCAGCTACGTACAACAAGTATAAACGTGTTTCATAAACTCGTCTTGGGGAATCGCTGGCTGGTCCAGTGAGCAGGCAGGTCGAGATACTGACCATAACGTATTTTTGGACGTAACACTAATCCTTACACGTGAAGCTAATATGCATAACAAACAGTAACGTACAGATAGGCGCGCACTTGATCATCGGCGCTGAGTGGTACATGATACTACACAATGCGGAAAGAAAAGACGGCTGGGAAAAGTGATGCAAAACACAAGGCGAACCTATTGGCCAATGAAATGAATAGGTTGCGCACCAGGATATCTCGGCATGGGGGTCTGGGCGAAGAAGCCAGTCCGTTGTGATTAAGGCGGGGCATGCAAATGATATCAAGACGCCACTACGCTCACTATCTTTGACGACAGGGGTGATAAGGGTAGAACGGTTTTCTTCGAGAATGCGGGATACAAGCATGGGAGAATCGTGTGATATGGGTGCTGAGAAGACGTTTGCGGAGCTGAAACAGGGACATGTGAAATAAGTTAATTAAACCCGTCAAAGTGCCCCTTGAGGATTCTCTCCCCCATAGGAGAGGGCGCACGGTGAGGGCGTGTCTGCCCAGTGATGGTTGCTGAACGTCTGGGTTTACGATTGTTCAGTTTGATTGACGCAGCTAATTCTGGGGATGGGGGATTGTCGGGATGGGGTATATCACCAATGGAAGACGACTAGGAGCCATCAGACGCTTATCAAGGGTGTGAACACGACAAAGCAACACACCTTGCCAAGAGGGCCTCCGAGGGAGAGACGCCTCAGAACATTGACACCTCTCTCGTGATGAGGATCCGGAGCCGAGAATTGGGGCGGAAACCGCCCCGCGTTGCTCCCACGACGAGTGTGGGCAGGCGGCTTAAAATCTTCGCTTAATTCATCTGGAGCACAAGAGTGAGAAAGGAAAAGACACGACAGGGGGATACACACCTTCAATGAGCGGGGGAGGTGGGAAGCCGCGGAACGGAAATGTCGCGGAAGTTTTGGAGGGGGACTGGGAGAGATAGTAAAAGATGGGAGAGTTGGGAGAGACCGGAATGCGATTATTGGAAAGATTGTTTGGTGTGACGAGCGGGGGAGAGGACACGGGGGAGTTGGAGGAATCGGACGAGAAAGAGGTGGAGCGGTGGCGGAGGTGCTGGGTAGAGATTGGGATTGGCTTGGAGTGGTGGAGATCGTCCTGGTTGATGTTGGAGTCGCTCATGTGGAAAGAGAGAGAAAGAGAGAGAGGGCGAATTGATTACATTCGCGCATTCATCAGCCGTCTTTCCTTTTAAAAACCCCGACGTGGCAATTCCCGACTGTGTCACTCCTAGCACGTGGGCCCCGCAATTTCATCATCCTCGGCCGCTCAAAAACCGGCAGTGTGGGGACCCACTGAGCGCTGTCTCTGAGAGTTCACTGCACCTCTATCGTAACGGACGATTCGCGTCACATCGACCATGTCCAGTCAGACTCTCCACAGCCCTGGTCCGTATGTTAAATTTGTCACTATTAGTGTGTGCCAGCGATTACATAATTAATAAGGATTTGCACCGCCGCAGCCGCAAATCCCAACATGGGACCTGAGTTGGCGGAAAACAACAAACGCGTCTCCTGAAACATTGATGATTCCCATGACTCACGACTGTCAGAACACATGCGCTGTTCATCGTGTGACTCAGATCACGGATTCTTGGCCTTTGCATCAATTTAGATGACCGGTATTATTGTCATGTTCGGCGCATAATCAAATACTAAGCTCGTACAGTCAGCTTGCTGAGTCCAAAATGCATCGTGGGGCGTAGAGGAGATACCTCTAATGGTACTGCTGACTATATTTCGGAAAAGGTAATCTAGACATTCCAAGATCCGCGATCCTTCCCGCCATGGCTTCGGAACCCCGCGAGATGTTTTGGGGGGTTTGCAATACCATTACTGCCGTAAACTTGGCTGACCAACTTGCTACTCCACGGGACCGAGCGCCCACTACATCGCACTGGCATGCCGCAATTTTGTTGCACATTCTTTATGGTGAGAATCTCAATGTCATGCGTTCCCAGCCCTCTTTGATTAAGTTCTTTCCAGGAAGTCCTCGCACTCTGATCGGCGTTTACCGCTGACACGGCCGTAGTGCGTTATCGCAAACCGCCGCTCTTCAAGTTTCCAACTTGGACCATGTCGTTCTCGAAATAACGGAATACATAGCAACGTTAGACATCTGTTTTGATTCGATCGCAGGCTTCGCAATGCTGCATTTGGTTAAAAACGTTGCTTCCTCGTCTTATCGACTCGCTGTTATCTTCACGATACAGGAATCCCGTCAACGCCGCCGCCCATTGGAATTGCTTCGCTACGTTATTTTGGGCTTTGCTGATTGAGCGTTCCGGCTCAGCTGCCGCGGACTTGGTTCCCATGTAGGCCTTCCTGCTCCCAGCTGATTTAAAATTACTCAACTATGATCCATATAGAGGCATGACTACATCTTATCACAGGGGTGGATATTTATGCACCCTTGTTCCCACTTTCTCGACGACTGCTCTTCGCGACACAATACCACCTACTGATCGATAGATCAGCCCTTCGGGCAAGCCTAGACCCGTGCTTCCCTGGTTTCAAAAATAACGTATGACTCTGATATTTGTTACTCTCGTGCTTTGACTGACTGGGTGCTACGATGGTCACATCATCCATTGCACCTCGCCAGCTGGCCAGAACGTGTAGCTTTCCCAAGGAAAGAACATGCACCGGGCTGCCTTGTACAGAATGCAGCGCTAATTTGGTATGTATTTGTAGCAAAACGCGAACAATACTGGAAATATCAAAAATTCTTTATTGTTTGACTTTTTTTTACATTGTCAATACTCAGAAAATGTTGTAGTCCCCGGTGTAGAAAGTCCACGTTGCGTGTTGCTTTTCTTTTTTTTGGACAAGTGATATTATGTATGTAGCAACTGACATGCTACACAACACACCATGGCGGCCGTTCGGAACTAGCCGGTCGCGTGTCACTTTTCTGTCTGAGGCTCGAGGTATGTACATATGTAATGGGATTACATACAACGTCCCAACTCGAGCGAATATCACCATGGGTTGCTACCACGCGATACGAAAAACCATGTAATTTCATTACTTGGGAAGCGCCGGCGGGGCCGGCCTCTTTACCTTGGTGATTTGGTGAACTTACTGTGGGATGAGCCAGCTATCACCTTCCCCTGAATGTCTTTATATATATATAAACTTTCAGATTTTCAGTGTACATGTTATTGTCGCTTTCGCCTGCCCAACCAGCGTGCCAGCACCTTTGTCGTCGCACCGGGTCGGCATGGCTTGATCGTCATTGTGAAGGAGACGAATGCATGGTTTAACCGGGGGTGCTAAACCGGAACAGAACCTTGCAAGGCAAGGTAATCGATCGTGATCGTAAAGTTCCTTGCACCACTTGTATGGTACTAGATCAGGAAAGAATAAAATAGTCATTCCGGATGCGTACGTACGTGGTACTCCGAGCTCCACATTAATCGTTTCTGTTTTCGACCAGTCGAACGCATCGATTCAAATGAATGACGAGAGACTCATAATTGACATCATACTATGTAATTGAACTCGTAAATTTGAAGTTCGAATTAATCTTTCTCCTAGATTTTAGATCGACTCAAATTCCTGTTTGAAACCTAGTCCAAAATCATCAAATTACCATTAGTCTGACCCAGTCAGCTGACGATCAGACATATGTCCAAGTCGGGCGTGGTTGTCGACAAAGTGGATTCGTTATGATAGTGACGGGCGGCGGCGGCGGCGGCATCATCATTTCATCCCGAAATAATATCAGGAACAGACGGGTGTTCTTTCGTCGCCGTACACATCACAATTGAGGCTGTCAAGATGAGCCGCCGCAGAGTCTACCATGAAGCAGAATCATGTCACGTTTAATGGGAAGATTCGGCCATCAGCGACACAAATGGACGCGTGTCTATGACATGTAGTTTCCAGCTACGTGTCATGGACACGCGTCTTTGCGTTTTTTTTTTCACAAGTTGCGGATCAAATGTGGCTGGTCGATGTCAGAAATATCGACAGCCAGAGTGTGACGTCTACGTCTGACCAAAAATATTGCGAGCTCGCCGTCTCGGATGGGATAAAAATGTTGCCCTCGATATTTATGTAGATTGCGCAAAGTTTGGCACAAGGAACAAGGCGCCAAGGTACAACCCCACCTTTTTTAAGAATAATCCCAGGCGGTTCGTCCTGACCTTGTAACGTTCATGTCATTCCTCGAGTATTTCTGGAGGAACGGCGTCTGAGAATAGACTAGCGGACACAAACCACGTGAGGGCCCTTTTTCCGCTCTACGGGCAAGATCAAGGATCCAAAATCGAACGGGTACCTTACCCATATGAAACTCTATTGTGTGTCTAGAATCCGTTACGTCTCTATCACCCATCAGTAACCGCAGCGCGTTCGGTTCTGCTCACCTCCCGGTGAGTTCGCTTACGCAAAGTATAGTTCGGAACCGCTGTTCCCCTGGAAAGAAGACGACGTGAATCTCGGGTCAGATTCGCATTGACTCCGCTGAATTTTTGGGTCCTTCGATATGTCAGCCTGTGTTCATTGAATAATATACATAGCCTCGGATCATATACATCTCGCGTGGAGACCATGGGAGAAGCGTTTGACGAACTTGCAACCGTCATTCAGTATCTCGAAGTATTCTTTTTTGGCATCCAATCCGACCATCAGAGCGCTACGCCAGGTCTAATGATGTTCCGGACTGGTAGTCACGGCTGAGAATGTGTATCAGTATAGCTCTAGGTGCTGTATACTGAATTGATATCGGCATACTTGTTCTTGCACACGCGCTTGTGTTGGCCGTATATGTGCATACATAATTGCATGGGGACTTGAGTAAGTCCAGTTTTTAGGCTTCCCTCGCCTGAATCAGTATCTCAGGCTTTGACGCGATCACCATTTCACCCCGTCTCCCGTGGCCCTTTTGACGTTCGTTGGTATTAGATAGGTCAGCCAGTAAGGTGACTTCATCACCCACCTAGCCGAGACTCTTCGTTTGCAGACTTTTTACGCGAGCCCGACCGACTCTCCAAGATACTCCAGCTGTTTCTTGACATGTTCAAACACGTTCTCAGGTTATTTTTCTTGTCCCCGGAATCCTCGTCACTGTCTCTACCTTGAAGTGACCAATTAGCTCACCGAGTCTGAGCCGAGATTCTCCAGCTTGAAATCTGAATTTCAAATTCTCGTTTCCGCGGGCACATCAGGCGAGTACGAGGTGCTAAATGTATTTCTTTTCGTTCGCTCCTTTCGTGGGTTCCGCAATGGAGGTACAAGTGTGCAGATTCGGAACCCGTCTTACCGGGCAGCCTTGAGGCGCAGCTTTCCTAAGCGAGCCTTGCGTCCATGTTCAAATACGTTCGCAGACTCGTCGGTCTGTTCCGGGCGCCCTCGTCCACGAGCCTCCTTGACATCGTCTTATCGCATGCCTCGAGGTGTCCAACTCATGCATCCGTTCCGGGCCGGGATCCTCCCGCTCGAAGCTCGGAGTTCCGCTTGCTCGTTTTCGCGGACACTACTGCTATATAGACACGTTTTCTTTTTAAGTGCAGTGCGCTGATTCAGAACTCGTCTTACCGTGCAGCCTCTGAGTCTGACACGTCGTCGCGTTCCTCCGGCGCTTCTTCACAACCTCGTCTTCCAGTTTCGCACCTTGTATGCCCAGGGCACCACTCTCCGAGTCGGGGCGTTTGACACCGGTCCCAGGTCGAGTCGAACATTGATCGCCGAGGCTACTTGGTTCGTGGCATTCGCCACCACCGCGGCTGTTGTGGCCCAGAGGGCTTGTGGACACAACCCGTCACCGTCGCTTCCGCACCCTTGCGACCGACGGAAAGGCGTACTAACGAGTCCCACAGTGTGCACATGGATACGGCAGACATGGAGCGCCGAGCGCCGACGCCGATAATGAGTATATTTGAACCACGCACCAAGTATGCCCTAGACTCGGTCCCGCCCGAACCTGATCGAATCTGAGTCCGAACAGCCCGAGCAGAGCGGGGCCTGACTCGGGGCCTGGTCTAGATCGGTCGACGCCGAAGGCGATACATATGAACTCCACAGCCGCCATTGGCGGAAAAAGAGGCGCAGTAGTACACGCCAGTTTGCATGACTCGCCTTTTAGTCTGTCGACCCGTCGGCAAACTCGAACGGTGTTACTACGGTGCGCTGTAAAAGTACGCCATGCCGTTTGTGTGTTGGGTAGAGCGCGCCGCGGCAGTGGACATACACAGTCCCGAGGTGTTGGAGGATGGGCCATCGATGGCGGGATCGGCAACGTAGGTATCTCTGATGGGTTCATCGTCCACTTTAGGATGACTCCGAGGAAAAACGAATCGTTAGCGCTGGTCGCGAGAGATCCGGGATGGTATCACAGACTTACGATTTCAAGCTACTTCCTTTCCCATTCCCTGCCATCTTTTCGAGAAAATATCGCTGGTTGATCGGAGAAACGAATAACGACTTGAGAATGCCCAAGGAGCGCCTGGACTGAATATGCAGACGAGTCCCTTGACCGCTACGCAACGATCGACGGTAACTCGACGATAGTGACTGGCACGTCAGGACGCTCGGAAGTCGGACTTGCACATCCGAGTGCGTATCAGAAACGCCACTTGGTTCAGAACCTGTCCCACCCAACCTCAGATTTTCACAGTGCCATGTGTTTCAGCGCCAACCGTCCAGAGCATCGTGGAACACGTTCAGGGTCGAGTGATCCCAGACCGATCCTCGCTTGACATTCCAGAATCGCCACAGTACCGCCATTACGTAGGAAAGGGAAAACAAAAAAAAATTATATGCAATTCGTTCACGCGCGCGTCGCAGGGTCGCTCAGTCCACGATCAATCCGTAGCGCGTTGCACATGGACGACCTCGCCCCCTCGGGACGCCCTGGGGACCCGCCAAGCTGCTGCACCATGGTCCGGCGCTAGTCACTTACCTATTCGTGGTTTGAAATCTAAAAGTGCTTGAAACGTGACCGCCGCCGGGGTCGGTTTTCCCCGAGCTATGTTAGTAGGTACCTTTCTGTCCCTCCTAAGAGTCACCCGGTATGTATCGAGCAAGTGGGTCCAAACGCTAATTTCCGAAAATAGTTTATGTGCCCCGCAGGTGACCGGGTCGCTGTTGACGCGTTCACGCCATCATGTCCATCATGTGCTTCTTGCTTACCACACCTCGGCGTGCTCGTGATCCCGACACATGTGTCGTCAAATGTTCGGATGGTTAAAAAAAACACTGTGTTTCAGACATGTGTCGTGTCGTATTGTCGCCATCGGCGGTGTCTCAGGGCGACCAGGTGACCCCCTTTCCCCCTTGTTCGGAAGGTGTTCACGTCGCTCACCAGGTCCGACCTCGGAAAGGCAGAGTCTCGAGGCGGTTCAATTCACCAAAAAGGCTCGAGGGTGCACATTTCACAAAAGGAAACCATTCTCCATCGTGTCGGTACGGCTCATTTTATTTTATCTTTCCCTGACGCCGCGATGCAATTCAGCCAATATAGATAGCGACCCTTGAGCCAACTACTTGCGGTTACAAGACCGGGCGTCCATAGATCGGACGTTTCTCACAACGCTGCGTCCTGTCTGCTGCTAAAAAGAACTTGTTCGCTATTTTGACGAGGGCGCAATCCGCGACGTTCGCAGCGATGGCGCCGGAATAACGTACCTTGCTTTACATTGTCCGATCGCCTTGTCGCATCACGATCGTGATGTACCCTTTTTTTTTACGGTTCTCTTTCCGTGTCTCTGGCGCGGTCGTTCGACGACTGCACATTGTTGATATGATGCAACGCGCCACAAGTGCGCGTATTGCGATCGGTCGTCGTTCGATGTTCGAGAGGCGCACCGCCGACGGTAACCGTGCGACAGGTGAGCACCTGCCTTATTCAGGTATCTGGGGATTCGTTCTAGGCTTCGGAGAAGCACTCGTTGGACGTGGAAGACTCGTCAGCCGTGCGCGTGTGACAGGTTGTTTTACAAACTTGTTTGCCGTCATGGTTTCGCACTAGACACTTTTCGGACTAATCGAAAAAAAAAAATGTATGCACGAACTGGCTAAACTCTGGTGAGATACTTCAAAGGCGTTTAGCCAGCCGAACAGGCTGTGATGATCGGGATCATAGGGGGCGGCAAGGGGGCGGGCAGTGTGTTGGGCAACTGGAAGGCAGCATGCAGCGCCGCGTTCGAATTAGACTCGGAAGGTATAGTAATGCTAGGACTACAGCAGCGCTAAAGGCGAACAGTCTACCTCCTAGCGAGTGATGTCCGAGTAACGAAGGGGTGAAAGAATGAGTGTGGGATCCGGTAATAACTTAGGTTCCTGTGATGTGATTCGCCTCGAGGGTCTAGGTATCCAAAGACGTCGGAAAGGTAGAACATAAAGAGGGTGCGATGAGGATAACTATACATTGGAACACGACAATGCGCGTGAGAGCAAAGAAAAAAATGATGTAGGGATCAAACGGTAAACAAGACGGACGGATGCGCTCGGATCAATGTAAAAAAGCGAGTTCACTCAGTCTGCGACTCTCCACATCTTCAATGTCCTTTGTCTCCCAAAGGATGCTTCCCAGACTGTAGATGGTCGGGCTCACTGCGATCCTCGGTGTGTGAGCCGCAGTGAGATGAGAACTCGTTGGCGTGGGGGGAACGTCTGACGTGGAAAGCGTGCTGGAGCTCGGCATTCGAAGGCTGCCCACTATGGAATGGCGGAGGTTGTTGAGGGAACGAGATCCCATTGTAGACAGAGATCTGGGCTTGACAATTTTACGGGATCGCTCGCCCGATCTACGAGACGGACGCGAGAAACTGTTTTCCTTTTCCAGGACAGGAGATTCTGGTGTTGGGCCTCGACAGTGGGACGAGAAGGAGTCGGAGATGGGACTGTCTGGAGAGTCATGAGAGTCGGAAATGGTGATCATGAACCTGGCGGGACAAGGTGGAGTGGTCGGTGCTTGCTCCGAGGGTTCTTCAAGCAAGACTTCGAGGTTGGAAGAGCTCGAGAGTGGAGGACAAGAGCTACAAGTGGAGAGTCTGCCCACGGGAGGGGGGTCTAGCTTGCCTTCAGCTGATCGGCGCGAAACGTCGGCATCTAGATGAATGGAAGAAGAAGAAGAGGTCCTCAATGAAGGGGCACGCGACTTGGCACCCTGCATGTACGGGGGAAGCGGGGGACGCCATTCCGCGTCGGAGTCGTCGAAAGACTGGTTCTCGGCCATCCAACTGGCTCTGAGAAGCTCGGCTTCGCTCAGACCGTCGTGAATCGGGCTTACGGGCACGGGGGCGCAGCGAAGACGTGCGTCTGCCTCGCGTTCCTGTTCACTCAGATCTTTTCGGGGAGGAAGAAGACCGCGTTCGCGGAGAGCGGCCTCGCGATTGAAACCGTTTGGACGAGTTGGGGACAGGGACATTCTTGGGGTGGGAGAACGTAGTTCTCGGGATGGGGAAGCGAGTTGTAGCGGCAAAGTCCGAGTTGAGGGACGGGAGTGCAAAGTTGGAGCGCCAGATTTAGAGGGAAGTAGCCTTGAGGTGACACGGCGGATCAGATTTGGTTTCGGGGAGGCAGTGACGGGATCGCTGGGGCATGTGACACTGAGAGAAGTGAATTAGAATGCAGAGATACTCGAAAGGAGTACACAAAAGGACATGACGAAATGAACGTGAGGCAAAAGGGGAAGGCCACATTCGACCCACCTTGGGAGGCCGGACCTCGAAACTTTATTTGGTGTCTGGTCAACTTGAAGCCTAGTGGGGCGAGATAGCACGTCGAAGGAGCGGGCGGTCCCCAGCGATCTCTCGGGCGTGGCATTGGGGGCGGGTGAGCTACGGAGACAATCGACGGACTTGCGGCTGCTCCTGGACGCGACGAGGTTGAACACGCGGGGTCTGACGGGGGACTCGTCGCTGGCTCGCTCGGGGACGGGGGGAGCGGGGGCAGGGGCGGGGGGTGCGCGGAGGAGACGGCGCAGGAAGGACATGGCTCCCAGGGGAGGGAGGGAAGGCTGGGTGGAATGGAAGGGGAGGGGGAGTTATAAGTCCTTGGTCGTGCCAGCGTGACCAAGAGACTACTGTGACCGAGAGCGGAATAACCGAAAACCGAGAAGGTGGCGATTTTATGGATCCTCAGTGGGGTTACGAGTCCTCGCACGGGAGAATCCCATGAGGCTGACGAGAACCCGTCCCCGTTCGTATTCGCGTTACGGCTCTACCAACCTTGTATGTACTGTAGCGTCGGATCTAGCGCACCGGACGTGTCCATGCGTCATCATCAGCATCGGCTGCCGTGGGTCCTGGCTGTCATCTCAGTATGTACTCCACACCATCTCGCCAATAATATAATATCGTTGCCAACCCCCGTCGTATCGCAAATCGAGGGGCGACTTCGTGCCAATCGCCGCAGACACGCTACATTGCCCCCGTTTCATGTGCACTCGGCGAAGTGGCGCACTACCTGATCTCCAACTCCACGTGCTCACTTTGAGTTGGACCGGCGCTGTCATCGTGGGATCCACCCCCACCCTCATGAGCTCGGAGTTTGACATCCTCAAGGCATCCCACAGGTACGCGCTCAAATTCTACGGTAGCACACACCCTCACCCCTCCCAGGTTCCTTCGCGACGACGCACAACCGTCGTCTTGGAACGACCAGCTCGCGAAAAAGTACTACGACTCGCTCTACCGCGAGTTCGCCGTCTGCGACCTCAAGCACTACAAATCTGGAAACGTGCGTCCCCCATCACTCCACCAATCTATCGCCCACCGCCCCCCAGTTTGCGTTGCGCTGGCGCACAGAATCAGAGGTTCTTGATGGAACCGCGGACACCTCTTGTGCAAATACTCGCTGTCAGCACCATCGTCCCCCTTCTACCCCCGATCTCGCCACCCTCGAGCTGCCTTTCGCTTATGAAGAGCACGGCGAGCACAAGGAAGCCCTCGTCAAAGTCGTGTTATGTCCGAGATGCGTGCGGAAGCTGATGTGGAAACGAAGGCATGACAAGCGTGACGGCAAGGTCGAGGGTGTCCAGGAAGAGCCCGCGCTTCGCTCGGAGGCGAGCACCGACGCCCCGAGGCGACGTCCGCGCTCGCGCTCCCGTTCGCCGCGCAGACGAGACCGCTCTCTTTAAGCATAGTAACTTTTTGCTACTTTACAAGCGGCGTGATATATGCATTATATGACATAGCCTATCGCATTTACCTTGGCTACATTTCAAAGTCCGTGCGCCGCCCGTTCGCTCGCCCGGTCATGACCGCCTCCGCCACCGTACAGCCCGTAGAGCGCCAGGACGTACACAGGTCGTGTCGCACCATAGAAACGCTCTTGTCCGTCCTCAGCGACTATTGCGACGCTGCCAGCGCCTTTGCCGCAGTACAGAAGAAACTCGCAAAGGCGCTCAAGGACGCTGCCGGCCTCAAAACCAACGCCCAGTTTGCCGGTGCGCCTATCGCGTGCCCCACCTTGTCTCGCTCACCACCCACCCATCAGCCAACGCCTTCGGCGCCAGCGCGAGCATTCTCGAGGCCTTGGCAGATGTCGACGGCAAGTTTGCAAAGATCGTCGACAAGGAGTCCAACTCGGTCTCCTCAGACGTGAAAAGGTGGTTCAAGAAGCTCGCCGTTCGTCCTCCTGTCCGACCGTCGCGAACCAGACTGATGTTCCTCGCAGAAGGAGGAAAAGGCGCACGACGATCATATGAACGACTCCAACGTACGCATAAAGCAAGCCGGTCAGTCGTCCCCTTGCACAGTCGATCACTTCCGACCATCCTGCTAAAGGTCAAGCCTATGAAAAAAAGTCCAAAAAGGGCGCCAAGGACGCGGCCGAAGAACACGCTCGTTACATCCATTTGCTCAGCGTCATCGGTCCAGAGATGTCCCAAGAGAAATAGTACGTCGCTTGTACGCGCTCCAGATGCGGTCTCACTCGGATTTTCCAGTAATCACGCCGTCCAGGTGACGCGACAAAACAGCATGGTAACGTTCAACGTCGCAGCGACGCTCTGTCGCATCGCAGACGCAGAGTGGAGTCGCGTTTGCGAATGTATGCGCCGCGTCTCCCCTTCTATCGGCCCGCTCGGAGAATGGCGATCCCTTTGCGAAGGAGCGTGGTCTGGTCCTCTGCCCGACGACCTACCAGAGATGTCTTCTCAGACGCCAACTGCGCAGATCTCTGCAGTCTCAGAGTGGGGTCAGAATAGTCTCTCTACACCACGCCGTAGATTACTCCCTATCCCCCCCGTGGCTGCCCACAGCATAGGATCGATGTCTGCTTCTCCGACAGCTGCACTCGAGCCTCCCCGTTCGCCACTTGTCCCGTCTGAAAAGGATCAGGGCTCGATCAATTCGATCGCTACGTTATCTGCTTTTCCATTTCCGCCTACCCACTTCCCGGTGCCTCTGGCTACGAACGAGGCAGAGTTACAGCGCCAGCAAATTCAGTTCCGAGGTCTTCAATCGGTACATTCCCGCGCGACGAGTCCCAATCCTACCCCGTTACAGGAGATCATGACCCTACCTGCGTCTATTGTGACCGATTCTCCCAAACAAATGGCACTTACCGATTTGCCAGAGTCCCACGCGATGGAGCCTTTCAAGGCTTCGCATTCTATGTCGACGTGTCACGTTCTACAGTCTCCCACAGATGGGATGGACTCGTCGCCCGCGGGCAAGGATGTCATCAAGCCAGCAGGAGAGCCAAAGAAACTGCGACGTCCCTCGTTAATCACTCGGGTACCCCCTCCCTCGGACAAGGCCATCAGACCGGTGTCATCGTTCAAAAGGGGCGAAAATTCTTCAACCGAAAAAGAATTTGGGCTCCACGAAGATAGTACTCAGAGCGTATTCAAAAGTCATAGCGTCGATACCGCGAAGAAGCACCTCGAACGCGCCGACTCCACTCACAGCACTGGGAGCCACGTTGCAGCTTTGCGCAATCGATATACCCGCGCGGTTCGTTTAGATTCGGTCCCGTCCTTGCTACTTATCTTCGTGTCCTGATTTAATTTCCAGGCTGAAACATCATCACAGGGGCCCAAGGACGTTCCTCGGCTACCGATGAGCGTCGTTGAGATTGCATCTCGGTACCTACCGTCGGATGAACCTGTCTCCCCACGACGAGCTGCGTCACCCATGGTAGATCGCCTCCCACCCGATACCCCCAATCACTTGCTACGTGACGTTCCGGTAGACGAGAGCGAGATACGACGACGGAAGCAACGGATCGACGAGCTAGCCGAGCTTGAGATCAAGGAGAAAGAGTACGAACTCCGACAGCGCGAACGCGAGCTCAACCAACGCACGCGCGAGTTCGAGCGTGACCGGCTGCACTTTTTGACGCGTTCACCCGATCCCACCGACGGCCCCAAGGGCCCGCGAAACAGCCCCTTTCAACACAAGCGTGGGTCGCAGAGCGTGACGCATGTGAACCTGCCGTTGACGACGAGCAATTTGGGCTCGGGAGCGACGCCCCAGACGCGTCCAAGCACGTCGCATCATTCGCCGACGCGTTCGCCGGTGTTGCCGCAAAAGGATCATGCGCCGTTTTGCGGCTGCGACACGTGTTCGGTAAGCAAGTACAAGGCGTTGGATGCGTCGCCGACGCTGCGCGACTTGCGTCCGCCCGAGCCTCCGATCGTGCTGCGTACGGATCGTCCGAAAGGGTGGATACGCCGGTTGAGCATGCCATCTGTCAACATGGCGTTTTCGCTCGATGCCAAGAAGAATGCTAGTGCGCTCAGTCTCAAGGCGGGGCTTCCGTTGCCGGCTGAGAACGGTCAGCTTCGGAAACGAAGCTTTGACCAGGGTATCAGTAACCGCACCATGACGGGGATCGGCCGATGAGTTTATTCAATTCAATGCGCGGACTTTGTTTCTTCTTCTTTCTACTTTATTCTTTCGTATTCTATTCATCTATTCCGGTTACTTTGGTTTTATATCTTTTTCCCGGTCTGTGGTACCCTCGTGGTTGTTTTTTTTAAATAAAGTAATGGTTTTTGGATCTCTACTTAGTTTCTTTCTTTCCATTCTATTGCCACTGACGACCCATTGACGACACATTTCATGATTCACTGTTTGGAAATTAAAGTGCATGTTTCACGTGGTGGAAAACGAAACAGGTTTGCATGGGGGTAACTCGTGATACGTTGGTATGCATGAAGAAAAAAAAAAGCATGTGACAAAAACTCCTTTGCGATCGCAGGTCCTCGGAAACGCAACGACGTCATTACTTCTTCTTCTTCTTCTTCTTACTGCCTGCACCCTCCCCACCACCACCCTTGTTGTTGTTCTTGCCCCCTTTCTTGCCAGTCGTAGGCGCAGACCATGCATTGTCTTCTTGATTATCTTCCTCGGCTTGTGCGTCGGTCGGATTGTCCCTTTCAGACGACGGCTCCGTAGCAGAAGGTTCTTCCGTCGCCGAAAGAGGTACCGCAGAGGCCTGCTCGGCTACTGCCGACGCTTCTCCGGCGCCCTCTCCACCCCCGGGAAGCACAATCGCAGGTGGCGGAACGCGCACAGCCTCGGTATCTTGGGGTACCTCTGCCAGGTCGTTGACCGCAGCCGCTTCTCGCTCTAATTCTTGCGTCTGCTGTCCTTCTCCCAGGGGCGGCGCAAGCAGGCCGCCCGCCGTCGTGTCCAACTGGTCGAGCTCAAGGTCAATGCCCCCGGTTTCGGTGTCGAAACCAAAGACGGAGTTCCCCGAGGCGTCGCCAAAGACGCCGCTCGCCTCGGGCGCTCTCGAGCTGAGTGTTTCACCAGCACCAGCACCACCAGCACCACCAGCACCACCATTACCACCAAAGAACGAGTTCCTCATACCGCCAAAGGCCTTGGAAATGGACGCCGACTTGCCCAAGGACCAGCCCGACTCGCCCGAGCCTGTACCACCGAAGCCCCCAAATCCGAGTGCCGACTTGAGGGAAAAGCTGTCCGACGCCGCCGTCTGTGTGGTGGTGGTCTCCGCCGTGGTGGTCTCGCCTTCGTTCCCCCATGAATCCCACGTGTCGAGAGACTGCGTTTGGTGTTGCTCGACAGCAGACACCTCTGACGTGGTGGCAAACACGCCAAGCGCTTCGCCACCACTCATCGCAGCCGACGCCTCGGCTCCTTCGACCAACTCAAACGCTTCCTGTCGACTGTCGACCTCGACCGTCTGTTCCAACTGGGTCTCGACGATCTCCGCGGCAGCCGTCGTCGTCTCTCCGGTCGCCTCGGAAGTGGGTTCTTCAGGGGGCGCAGTCACCACAAACGTGTGTTCAGATGTGAGATCTTCAGTGGCGGTGACCACCTGGGTCTCGGACACGTTGAAGGTCGACTGTTCAGGTACGCTCAGCAGTTCCTGCGGTCGTTCCTCGGCAAGCGTAGAGTCCGTGAAGACTGTGCTCTGACTCTGAGCCTCGGCCACGACAGTCGTCGTCTTGAACACATCAGAAGGCGGAAATTCGCTCCGAGGTGTCGTGGGCCCCACGGATCGCGTTGCGGACGGGAAAGGAGATGCAGCGGGAGTGACTGCCTTGGACTGAGATCCCCAGACCGAAGTAAGTGTCTGGGCGAGCTGTCTTGGACTTTTGCCGACGGCCGTATCTGCAAAATCGATGGGCGAGTTCTGCTTGCTGGTTTGCTTGGACATCTTCCCTCTCCTTCCCTTTACCGGGGGAGGGGGAACAGCAGTAGCAGCAGCAGCAGCTGTTGCTGCTGCCGCCTCTTCAGCGGCAATCCTGTCTCGTTCAACCTGCTCGGCCAGTTCACGTTCCAACCTCTCCTTCTCGGCAGCAACAGCAGTGGCCTCTTCAGCGGCAATTCTATCCCGTTCAGCCTGCTCTGCCAGCTCACGCTCCACGCTCTCCCTCTCGGCAGCGATCTCTCTCTCGATCCTCGCCTTTTCGAGTCTCTCCCTCTCGAGTCTCTCGCGCTCATGCCTTTCCCTCTCGAGCCGCTCTCTTTCAGCCACTACCCGTTCCCTCTCGGCCCTATCTCTCTCCGCAGCCGCCCGCTCTCGGTCTGCTGCTTCCCTCGCTCGTCTCTCTTCCTTTTCCGAACGAGACTGCGAAGCATACGAATTCGACACTTTGGACGCCGACGAAATCTTGCGGTCACGCTCTACCTGGGTGACAGACGACGAGACGCGCGAAGCAGAGCTAGAAACAGTGCGCTGGTGTTCCACCTCGCTTCTACGCTCCGAATGAATGGACTGGTGTTGGTGTTGGTGCTGCGCTTGCGGTGGCGGCGGCTGCACCTGCGGTTGTGGTTGTGGTTGTGGCGGGGGCGGGGGCGGTGGCTGCTGGTGGTGATGGTGGTGATGGTGGTGGTGGTGCGACTGACGGGAATGCATGGATTGGGACGACGACGAGACGGAACGGGCTTGGCTGATGCTGACCGTGTCCACGAACGTTGCCGTCTCGAGTCGTCCCGATCCCAGTGGGGTCTTAGCCCCCGATCCGATAGAGTCTTGAGAGTGGGTGCGCGAGGGGGCGACCGAGGCCGGACGAGACGGGGCCCGTGATACGGAACGGGAAGGCCCAAAGTCGTCTTCGGAATATGTATCGGTTTCGTCTTCGTCAGCACGGTGGCCGCTCTCGCTGTACACGATAGATGCCGGACCGCTATTAAAATTAAAATTAAAATCAGAGCCAGTCGGCCACGCGGTGGCTGCAAGACGTACTACTTGGTCCTTCCCTACAGGACACAGGACACACATCGATCTATGAGCATCTCGTCAAAAAAAAGACGAGACGGTTTGAAATACGAACGTTGTCGTTCCATTTGATCCGAGCTTTAAATTCCGTCAGGCCAAAATGAATTTCGACGCTGAACACGATGGTCCAGTATGCCTTTCCGTTCCTGCCCGACTTGGGTTCCGCGCTTCCGCTGAGTGGCGATAGATCCGCTCGGACGACGCAGAGCGTGGAGTAGTCCTCTGAGGATCAACTATGGGTGCGGACGAGAACGCGACGTCGTCTACAACGTACCGTGATGCCGAAGGATCCACGGAGGAATGGTATCGCCGCCACGAAAACACCATATCTCCACTTCGAACACGGACAGCGTGGATAAATTGGTCAGTTCGGTGCAATATTTGCGTGTGAAGACGGTCGATTCTTTCACTTTCACACCCTGTGATACGAGAGTGAATAGGGGTAGGAAAAGGAGAGCGATAAGAGCTCACTCTTGCCAGAATACAATCGAAAGCGTCTGGGAGGAGCTGGGGCCCTGAAGGGAGCTCGCAAAGGCGCTCCTTTCGGGCCACGTGTTCAGGATCATTATGGTCAAACTCGCGTAGATATTCGACACCATACATAAACTTGGAAACCCTTGCCGAGACGTGATGATCACAATAAAAGCCTAGAGCGCCATCCGCTACAGCTTTGGACCTAAAATGGAAAAGTGACTGAGTGCCACGCACATCGATCGAAACAAGATAGGACCAATGAGAATGATTCACGTTTGATTGTCTGGACGGCTGACGGTGATCTTCATGTGTGCAACACGTTCTTGGAGCTGAGAAAAGAGCCAAGGGCTGGCAGCGAATCCCCCCACCAGCCACACAGACTGCCGAAAATGAAGAGCTAGGTCCAATCAGCGCGTGGAAGTACCTACTTTGATCATGCCCTGGGAAGCCATGACCTGGGCTTTGATCGACGTTACGGCGGCTTGGATGGAGGGCTCGAAAAGCTCCGCTACTTCCGCACTGAGTCGGAGTAAGACGGGAAGAGAGTTAAAAAAAGGAAAGGAGACAGACCCGGTGAGTTTGAGAGATCCACCGCGTATGCCTACGGTGGCATCCTTGTCGAGCGGAGAACCGAAGGGTACCCATTGAATGTCCTTCTTTTCACGGAACAATCGCTTTGTGGTTTCATCGAACCGCTTTGTGATGTGATCGATGGAGTCGGAACTACCGTATTTGGAGGACTTGAGTTTCTCTGATTTGGAGTGAGCCAGACTTGGAAAGCGTGTTGGATCGACGTACCTGCGAGGAATTCTCTTGCCCTGCGACTGACAAAGACGGAGCCTGCGAAAATACCTGAGGAGGACGGATTTAGACATGAATGGCACACAAGGGAGATGAACTGACAATCGGGTGGCGCGACTTCTTCGATCACGAGTGGATTGGTGCCGCGGACGGCATAGGAGCTGATATCGAGGGTGCCACCACCAGCATCTAAGACGAGAAAGCCATGTTTGGATGGATTCTGGGGCAGAGGGATGAAAAGGGAACGAAAGGGAGGAAAGGGGACGTACGGACAAGACGTCGGCGGCGAGACCGCTCTGGACGCAGGCGTGGAGACTTGCTTCGCCCTCTGTGACGAAGCGGACGCGAGCACGACCCTCGTCGGTGTCGGGAATGAGACCGCCATATACGGCTGCGCGACGCATCTTTGTCTGCTGTGCGCCTTCCCAGCCGTTTGGGTGACTGAGGACGAATTCGATGGCGTGTTCTACGGCGTGCCAGAGTGCATTGCCGTTTGCATGGGTGTCGATGATGAAGCTGCGGGTGCAGCGGAAGAGGTAGCGCAAAAAGTCGCCAAAGACGTCGACGGGGGATTTGCGGCGCGGAAGGGGGCTGAGTCGCATTCCGTTCATGTTGAGTTTCATGGACTTTGGGCGGAGACGCAGCTTGAATCTGTGCGGGATTAGATGGCGGGAGACGGGAAGAGGCCGACGCACAGCTCCGTTTTGATCCAGCCGTCGTCTTCGGCTTGGGATACGATGGACGCGTTTTCGGTCTCTGCGCCTGCAGACATGACGGATCCCTCTCTGTCGTAGTAGAGGATGGACGGGATCTTGCTGTTGCCTGCAACGTGCTCCTGGCCGGGGAATCTGCCCTGGGCGATGGGGACGAGGGCGTAAGGAGATGAGAGAGAGAAACGTACCGGGTGACGCCATGGATCTTGGGAACCTCGCCTGGCTCGAGTATGGCGTAGGACACGCCGCTGAATGTGGTGCCGACGTCGAGTGCGATGACGAGTGCGCGTGCTGGGCCGATGTAGGGCTTGCGCATATCGGGGGCGGACTTGATCATGGGAGAAGACAAGAACGAGGCTGCCATGAGGCGCAAGTATGAATTTGGGATGTGTACGCGCAAGACTCGCCCTTATTATAAATTTGTCGGCTGATCAACTGATAATCTCGCCAGCATGCTCCCTGTCGCCAACTTCCATCTCAGAGACCTCTTCGAGACCACCGTCGAGTTCTTCGCCCGACGCACCGCTGACGACGACGACAACGACGACGACGACAGCGAACACATCCCCCTCACCCCCCGCGACTCCTCCCCCGCCCCCGCCCCCGCCTGTCCCGCCAGGCTGCATCCACCCAAGCGTTCCCACTGTCCCCGTGCATGTTCTTGTCGCTCCATCGGCGCCTCCGCTGCTGCCTGCACCCTCTACACCATGCGCCGCGAACACGACAACGCCAAGTCCGAGCTCCACCGCGCCCAGCTCGACCTCGCACGCCTCGACGAGCGCTGCAGGCTCCTCGAAAAGTCGCTCAAGGACACCAAGGACCTGCTCAGGTCCCGCGACATCGAGCTCGACTCCCTCAGAAAGGACCGTGTCCTCGACCGTCGCCGCAGCACACAGGACATCGCCCGCCGTCGCTCCAACTCGTCCCAGTCCATGCTCTCCCACCAGATCCGCCTCAGCGCCGACTGGTCCGACCTCGACCCCTCCCCACGTCGCCCCAGCACCCCCGCAGACAGCATGTCCACCGTCTCCGAGGAGGAACGCGCACAGGCAAAGAGCACAGAGACCTTTCTCACAAAGACCGATCTCTGGTCCGGCGCACAGGTCATACAGGCCGTCCAGGACCTCAACTCTGAGATCCTCCAGTTCGCTGCCTCGGCCGTCGAGCTCTGCGTCTTTGCCAAGCAGCGTCCCACACTCCCAAAGTTGTCCCAGACCCAAAACGACGTCTCCCTCCGTCTCGGCGCGTCCCTCACGCGCACCCTCCTCACACGCGACCACTCCCAAGACCCAATGTTTGTCCAAATTGCTCTCCAAGGCTGTATCTCGTACTGCATCTCTCGCGCCCTATCTTCCTTTTGTATTGGTTACCAATCAAAGGCCAACATCACCCTGAATCAACTCTATACCCACATGTTCCAGTCTGGTGCGTCCTCCCTTTTCGGCTCCACCCTTTCGTAAATTCATTCGGCGCCACTAGAGCCGCAGCCCACTTCGTCCCGATGGCGAGCGTTGGCCCACAAACACATCCATGGCCTTCATCCCGAATTGGGCGACTATGCCATCAACGAAATGACGGAAACCATATTTCGCTGGTCCTTTGACCTCTTTTTCGTTTGTGGCAACACCACTCACACCGCATCGTCCCGTGAGGCATTCCGAAACCGCTTCGGATCCCAAGTCAAGTGCATCTCCACATCGGCTTGCAAGATTGCCCACATCATCCGGGAGGAGATCATGTCCACCAACTTTGAGGTCATCATGGCAGACAGCGGTCGCACCTTTGACTCTCAGGAAATGGTCGACGCGTTCGAAGACTGTGGCACATCAAAGGGGACAGTGCTCTGCACGACCGAGCTCGGTCTTTGCTGCTCGACGCGCAAATTGCCCCCAGAGCCGTCCAAGTCGCAGGAAGAGATCACCGAACGGCGACTGCTGCTTCGACCCAAGGTGATCCTCGAGTCGGCCGTAGACATGCTCGATCAGCGGAACGAACCCTGACGAGCTTTTCTCTGTTTCCAATCTCATTTGTACTTTATACCACACCACACCACGGACTCTTTGGAATCATGCAAACCCTAGTTATTATATTGTTTTTGTTGGTCATGTCCCTATGTAGCCCTTGCCCTATCAACACGAGGCAGCATAGCAACAACTCTCGCGTTTTCCATGAGCACGAAAAGACGGCATCAAGGCCCGACACTGCCTAAATCCATCCTAGAACACATCGACCGTGCGTGTCCGTCTGTCAATCGCACATCGCCTTGACCTCGCCCAGATCCCAGCGCCCATCGCCACCGCAATCACCAGATCTCGCGAAAGGACGCCCGGAAGCAAGAAAGACTCGGACGCAAGCATCGCAGGGCCGCTGACGAGGAAGAGGTGCCCCCGAAACGGAGAAAAATAGTCCACGACGGCCCCAAAACGAAAATCGAGCGTGTCACCGCACTCGAAAAACTCGCTGCCAAGTCACACGATGCACGTCCTCGCACCCGGGAAGAGGCCGAAGAAGACGCGTACATTGCCTACATGGAAGCCAAGTTGGGATACGCCAACGGAAAGCGAAGGCAAGCGGACGAGGCAGACGGGCTGGGTGGTGCGTCTCATCGTCGACCGACGGACGTGCGTTGACATGTGAAACTAGATTTGCTCGACTTTGCCGACGGGCTCGAGGTTTCTCTCGTCCGTGCTCCGAGCGAGGACGTGGACACTTGGGAGGAAGATGCGGATGACGACGACGACGACGGAGTCAATGATGAAAATCTACTAGACACTAACGACGATGACGACAACGAATGGGCTGGTTTTGGCAAGAGCGACAGCGAGCACGACCACGTCAAAGATTCCGAGACGCGACCTTCAGGTGCCGTCGTTGCTCAGGACGTGTCTGCAGAGCGATATATCCCTCCCGGCTTAAGAAAGACCTCGGAAGCAAGTGAAGAAGAGCTCGTCAAGCTCAACCGTCAACTCAAAGGTCTCGTCAACAGAATGAGCGAGCAAAACATGTCGACAGTGCTAAACAATATAGAAGAGGCGTACCGCAAGCATCGCCGGCATGGTCGGTGTGTCTTTCTGAGCACGACACCCTTGTTGACTTTGGCCGCACAGACGTCATGTCCACCTTGACGAACTTGATCATCGACGGCATCAGTTCTCATGCGATGCTGCTCGATTCGTTTGTCGTCCTACATGCAGCGTTCATCTCTAGTTTGTACAGACTGATTGGCGTCGAGTTTGGTATGAACAATGGCTGAGAGTTCACACCGAGTCTAATCTTTTCACCCTCCAGCCGCCTTCGTCGTCCAGAACGTCATATTAGCCTACGAGCGTCATCTTCGAGATTACGAAAGTGGTTCTCCCGATACCACCCAATCCGAGGAGCGGGGAAAAGAATGCTCGAACCTCGTCGTTCTCTTGTCAGAGCTATACAACTTCCAGGTGATTTCTTGTGTTCTCCTGTACGACGTCGTCAAGGATCTACTTGGCCAAACGCTCTCCGAATTTCGAGTCGAATTGTTGCTCAAGATTCTCCGAAGTAAGCAACGACGTTGACTCTCGTTCGTGTGCCTCACGTCGACAGATTCCGGACAGCAGCTTCGACAAGACGATCCGTCGGCGCTCAAGGACATCGTGACGTTGGCACAATCGAGCATCACACGTCGAGGCGACAACTTGAGGTCGTTACTTTCTACTGCTAGTTTTCGTCTATTAACGCTCCTCGCCAGTTCACGTACCAAGTTTATGCTCGAGACGCTCACGAATCTCAAGAACAACAAAATCAAGAAAGGCGCGACGCAACATCAAGGAGGGGATGCCGTCGAGCGAATGAAGAAATTCTTGTCCGGCCTGAGCAAAAAGCGTCATGGTGAGTACCTTCTTTTGTGTCAAGAAAGCGATACGATCCTCTGGCATAAAGTCCAAGCGCACGAGGCGCTCCGAGTATCCTTGGACGACCTCCACGCTGCAGAAACCAAGGGTAAATGGTGGCTAGTCGGTGCTGCATGGGGAGGCGATCCTCTCGCCGATAAGCAGCGTGACGCTACAAAACAGGATGTCCATGCCGAGGATATCAATGATACGGCGCTGGTGAAGCTCGCACGGAAACAGGGCATGAACACGGACATTCGGCGGAGTATTTTCGTCGTATTGATGAGCAGCGACGTGAGTGGTTTTCTTTCTACATCTTCGTCCAAGCAAAAAATAATAATAACTAAGGACTATATGGACGCATGTGATCGATTGGCACAACTGAACTTGTCCGAGGTGCAACAACGAGAGATCGTTCGTGTTCTCCTTCACTGCTGTGGTAACGTACGCGCTCAATGTCTCTCGCTCTTCGCACACTCACGCGTTGCTCTCAAGGAAAAGGCGTACAACCCGTATTATGCCCTCGTTTGTCAGCACCTCTGTCAGCGGTCGCACGCGTACAAGATCACGCTCCAATTTTGTCTGTGGGATTTCCTCCGCGATTTAGGTGAGAGGAGCGTTGGCGGAGCCGAGGTGATCAAGCACCTTCAAGACGACAGCCGGTTCGAGTTCAAGACGACGACATCGTCGTCGCGCGTACGAAATGTGGCCAAGGCGTACGGGTGGTGGATCGCCAAAGACTGTTGTGCTATCACGATCTTGAAGGTGAGGCCTGGGGGTATGAGCATAAAACACGTTTGGTTCAACCTTTTTCAGCCCGTCGATTTTACGATGCTCACACCGCAAGGTCGTGCGTTTCTCCGAGAGCTGTTTGTGGAGATCTTTGTGGCGAGTCAGGTGTCGTCGCCGGCGCTGACGCTGACAGATCTCCATGAACAAACGTCGCACAATCGCGGGGCGGTGGAGGACGTGTTTATCAAGGCGACCAAGATCGAAAATTTGGGACTGGGACTCGTCTTTTTTCTCTCGAATACGTTTAGAGGAGAGGAGGGGTTAGTCAGGTGGGCGAGTGCGTTGGCAAAGGAGACGTTACAGACGGGCATGAACGAGATTCCGAGACTATGAGTGTTGTATGCTCCATTAAAAAGTAATCTGTTCGGTGCCCGAGACCTGAATCGTTGTGTTTGATCAAACACACTTTTCCTCTTATGCAGGTGTTCGCTTCTGAAATGCGACAGTTGCGTAAGAACTTCCACTTTTCCCTCCGAAGGTAAACTTTTTGTACGGGACATTTCCCCTTGCAAAGCCTGAGACAAACTCCGACCAATAATGAGGATTTTACTCACTTGACTTCAAGATTGCTCCCCTGGGGGGCAATCTGCCGCGCTAGTTCTTCCTCGGTAAAATTACACGCTATACAGGTAATCAATACGTAGACATCGACGTCAGGTACAGAGCATGCTCACATGTGATCAAAAAGTGACCTCCTGGTTTAAGCAAACTCGTGACGCGGGGAACATACTTTTCGAGTGGTGCAAGCCCCTGTTCGTCCTCGTCCATGAGCGCCATGGCATCATACGTTCCCTTGTCCAAGACGAGATCCCAACCACCATCGTTCCCTCGCGGCACCGGCGAGTTGTCGTCCAAAAAGTCGCACACCGCAAACGTGACGCGTTCATACGCACCCGGGTAGGGATGCGTGTGCGTATGCGCCGCGTCGTCGTCGCATGCGTTGCGCTGCTTGGCGATGGCGGTCGCGAGGTCGACAGATCCTTGACTGTAGTCGATGCCTGTCAGACGGGCGGGGTCGTACCCTGCGTCGACGAGGGCGAAGAGGAGGTGGCCGTTGCCTGTGCCGACGTCGAGGACGTTGGGACGTGTGCTCGCAAGGACGTGCGTCGTGGTCCATTCGACCATTTTTTCCACCGGTTCCTCGCCGAACCTATCGAATGTCGATCGGAGTGAGCCAACACGAAGAAAAGGTAGGGGGGTACGCTTACCACACCTCGCCTTCGAGTCCGCTGTCACGAAAGTTGGTGAGCTCTTGGGAGTAGCGCTGATCCCAGCTGTTGCAAGGACATGTGCGTGCTTTTGGCGTTGGAAACGAGATAGCTTACTGTTCTTTTGTTCCGAGGAGTGAAGGGATAAATTCTGAGGTGCTCATGGTGCGAATGCAAGGCGACGATAAGAAATCTGAGTAGACTGATCAACGTCAACAGTTAGGGTGAGTATTAGTCAGCAGTAGGGAGACGGTCAGCATGACGTTGGTGGTCGGGCTGCTCTCGGGTGCCTTGCACCACAACAGGCCGGAGGACGATTTCGGTGGTGGTCTCGATACCGAGGACCAGCGGGCGAGTTTAGTTTATGAGAGCAGCGAGTAGTATTCTAGCGTGTAGAGTTATAGTACATGACCGAAACTTTTCAAGAATGACTCAGTGACAAAAAGTCGGTTTCGAATTCTCAATAGACTCACCAGATTAAAAGGATGTCATCGTTTCCCGTCCGTCTTCTCGAGCAAATCTTTTGCCTCGTTGATTTTACTCGCGAGGAAAGGCGAACCGCCTCGGTCGGGGTGGTTGGCCAACATGATTTGACGGTGAGCGTCCTTGAGTCGATTACGGAGCACAGGGCCGTCTCTGCAAGAAAAAATATGAGCGGAAAAGCTAGAGATACGAGACGGTACGCACTTTAGACCGAGAATGGCGATGGCCTCTTTGCGGTCCATTTTGGCTTTGAATCCTCCCTTTACCCATTGGTCGGCAGCACCTTTTCCAACGATGCCGCTTCGAATGAGGTGTCTGCCCACCAGCGCAGCTGTCACCGCACCGAGACCGACGATGATGGGGGTTGCCATACGTTCGTGAGTCCAAGTTACCTGACTTGTTCTTGCCGACTGACCGCTGCCACGTGACCTACATATGAAAGGATGGGCACCTCCGTGAAAGAAATCCGCCTCTTTCTGCGGATCCGTCGCCGCGATGCTGGCCGCAACTGGTTTTATTGTTTCTGGCGATTCTTTGTTCTCAATTCAAGGATTCGAAGCCGGCCGCTTACGATGCAACTAATAAAGGATCCGACTCGCTTCACCACTGCGGGTCTATCTTCGCGTCCCTCTCTCCACCTCCATGTCGTTCACAGTCGCTCAGAATATTTTCGTCGGCGATTCCACGACCATCACGGTCGTAAAGTGCTACGAGGACGCCTTGAAGAGTCGCCACATCAAGGACCTACTACGGCATGCCCCCGACAGCGTTCTGGGCATCGCTGCATCCTATGACAAACATTGCAAGCTCTCTTCGATAGCCTTCTCTACCCTTTCGCACGCGCTTGTTGTAAAGATGGCATCCCTCCACGGTGCTACTCAGCGCGGACAAAAACGTCGCGTTGCTAGCAGGACTCTGCTTCAGTGTTATCTTCTGTGCAACACGAAATTTCGAAAATATACGTTCAGGATGGACCAACTTGCTGCTGCCTTGTCCCAGGACTTGTCAATTCGCGTCACGGACGCGGTGGACATGCTGTCCGTAACCACCAACAGTAGGCGGTCCCTGCAAGCATTGATGGATGCCATGGGTGGCGAGGAGAGATTACACAAGGATGTCGTTAAATCGCTCTTTTTCCACGCATCAGAGTCTTTGAAGATCGAAGCCGCAGCGCAAGTGGCGTTGAAGGCTTGGGCCGCCTGTCGGGCAGCTACCTTTCCAGACATGTCTAAGCGTTTCTCTTCGATCCCTAGGATCAACACGCTGGCTTTCTCGAGGGCGGTATGAAGTTTGATTTCTTTTTGTGCAATACTAACGTGTTATAATCTAGCACATTGCCGCCATAGCGAGCATTTCGCGGAATGCAGACCGGCTGGAAGCCTTGAAGCCGACTTCCGTCAAAAACGATATCTCACGTCATCATTCTACCGTGAAGAAAGACGGCATCAACCTCCTCTGTGATCGTTTCTCTACTCGAATCAGAAGGTCCAAAACTCAGGTCTGTCGATGTTCCACCTCGTATGCGTAGCTCAACTAGCATGTTGTAGAGCCTTCATATTGAAATAGAGGGTCAGGGGCAAGTAATAGGCCGGGCTCGCAGGATTGATGGACGAAATGCCCATATCAGCGTCAGTGGGCCACTTCAAGGTGACAAGATTCTTTCCGTTACGACTATCGGAAAAGAGGATCCTACGTCTTCAGAGTCAGACCGCGAAGGCACCATACTCGCAGTTTTACAAGACGAGTCAAATCTACTGCTAAATCCCTTTTTCCAAGCGTTCTGGCTTCCTCGAGAGCGACCAGTGCCCAAGTACAAGAAGCAGAGAGAGCCACTCTTTGTACATCCCTCCTCCCCCCTCAATGCGTCTCAGGGAAACGCGGTTCAGAAAATATTGTCTGACAAGGAGCGCGATCAGATTGTTCTCATCCAGGGTCCTCCAGGAACGGGAAAAACGACTGTGATCGCTTCCGCCGTCAAGAGTTTCAACTCAAGTCGGAATATCTGGGTCGCCGCCCATTCCAATGTCGCAGTCAAGAATATCGCTGAAAAGTTCATTAAAGAGGAGTTTCACGACTTCAAGCTCTTTGTATCCAAGGATTTCCATTACGACTGGTAGGTTGGTCACATCTCGGATAAGCATTTTTCTGATATATGTACCATAGGCATGAACATTTATACGAAAAACTGGAACAATGCTTCATTAGATCAGACAAATTCAATGTGGATATGTCCGTCGTCGAGGCAAGCAGGATGCTACTTGGTTGTAAAGTCATCCTATGCACGTTAAGTATGCTATCCAATCCCAACATCAGCGTATTCCTGCGTATTGTCCCGGTGGAGATGGTGATATTGGATGAGGCCAGTCAGATAGAATGCGGGGATTATCTCACCATCTTTCATCGCTTTCATTTGACCCTCAGGAAGCTCGTTTTTATCGGTGACGACAAACAATGTGACCTCTCTCCATTGGTGCGCATGTCGTATCTGACGTTCTATCCTAGTACCTCCCTATGGTCAGGAGGACATATCGGAGCTTCGTAGCGTCTTCGAATTTCCTCGGATTCGGAAGCAAGCGTTGTTCCTCGACACTCAGTGTTCGTAAACCACTTTGTTCCCCTACCTTTCTTTTGATGACAGTGCTTAGATCGTGTGCCACATGTAATTGGCAGTTTTATCTCCCGTAACGTCTATGGTGGGAAACTTCACACTGTGCATAAGTCTACGGACCCCAGAGCGTGTCGTTTTATCGACGTGAGCAAAGGTCACGAATCCAAATTTGGTCTTAGCTGGGTGGTGAGACGGCCATCTTGCATCTCGTGCATGGCGTACTAATACTTGTAATAAGAATCACGAAGAAGCTCGTATTGTCGTGAAACTTGCTCAGTTGTACGAATCGAGGAATATGGCCTTCCGCATTATCACGCCCTATGATGGTCAGCGGGCTCTGATTGTCAAGTACCTCAAGGCGGACAAGGTGAAATGGGAGGACAAGGTATTCAACGTTGACTCGTTTCAAGGTTCGTTCCCGAAGAACAAGCGTCGTCGTCTTCAGAAGATGACTTTTGTTCTTAGGGAACGAAGATGACCACATCATCGTCTCGGTCGTTCGCTCTGAAAGGACAGGCTTTTTGAAAAACCAGCGCCGTGCGAACGTCATGCTGACTCGTTGCAAACAAGGTATGGTCATTTGTTCCAGTCGAAGGTTCCTCCTTGGCGAAGCGTCCGATACACTTGTGGGTAAACTGGCAGCTTCGCTCGGTAATGGAAATTGGGTAGATGCGAAAGATGTCGTTCGCGTCTTGTAGTAGATTTTGCTTGTTCACATACATAGACACAATAACATGGACAGTTACTGCTGGCGCACACAGATTTGGAAATCGTCAGGATGCCGATTCGTTATCAATCGGGCCCTGTGACAGTGTGACAAAATGGCACGACTCGCTCTGTCTCTGCGCTTTCCTTGTTGCAACTAGAACTATCTCATCGTCTAATACAATGTCAACCACTCGCGCTATCTTCCCGAATGTCTTGGAAACTGGCTTGAACGAGGACCACACCGAACGGAGGCTGCCCCCTCAGCTTCTCTGGTGCATACTTGCCCCATGGCGCTCTCCAAGTTCTCGCGATCGCTGACGGCTCCTTGGTGACCCTCATCGATTTCGGCAAATCATGAACAACGGACGCAGTGACAACTCGTCGAACCCTTTCCTGTCCACCGAAGGGCGCGATTACTTATGCGATTACGCCTTGGAGCGTACTTGCGGCTTCGTGTACATTCTCGATACGACCCCGCGCTCGCTCTGTGGTAGAGCCAGGATCTCCGACAAATCAAGCAGGCTATACTTATCCAGTCCCCGAGTTCCCCAAGACCCGCGTGCTGTTCGCCACGATCCAGTTCGCTTGCAGTAACTCGGACATGTCCAACGTTGGTCAGACCTGATAGATAGTACTGCACAACACAGAGATGAGAAGATAACGGTTACAGTGGCCGCTAGCAAGGCAGGGCACGCGTATGTGAGCGCGAGCAGAAAGAGAGGAGTCCTTGTCGGTCGGGAGGATGGTGGTAGGTTCCTATCCTTTGTCCTGTCTTTAATCCTATTGCATCACATCTGCGACCACGGGCAATCACAGGCTGCTAGCAGATGCTGATCTGCATGCCTCGGCCCTCGCTCCACCTCGTCTCGTCCTCAGTGCCCTCTCAAGCATTCGCAGTTGCTGTTGCTCTCTGCCTGCACCAGTGCATCTCGCCCTTGCTCTGTCTCATCCTCATACTATCCATCTCATGTCCCGTGGGTTCCCGTTCTCTCCACTTCCTGCCGCGCATGGGAGTACAGAGCCCTGCCGTGTCACCCTCATGCTTGCAGCGCGTGCGCTGAGCCGCCTGCGATACAATTCAGTAACTTGCAAGCGCATGCTTACCATCGTCTGCTGACGTTGGCGCTACCCTGCGCTCGGTGTCACTGGCGTTCCTGCTGGGCATGCTTGACATGAGGCAGCACCACATGTGCCCCGTCGAGCACTCTCATTTAGTTGAGCGTGCACGACCGTCGTTCTTGCTGCTCTTTCTGTCTTGTACGTCCCCTGGGCCCTTCTGCCTTTTCGAGTAACAAGTTACTTTCCTGATTGTAATTTGCCACTGTATGTATTACTTTTGAATCCTCTCGTCGTGTTGCATCAACAGCAATACCCAGCTTTTAGTATCATCTCTTGTGTAAGATTGTCGAATACAGTGCCCGAGTATGGGCAAATTTGGACTCGCAGTTTCTGTGATCAGACTGTGTGCTGTCCATCTACGGGTTGAACGAGTTCCTGCGAAAGTCATTTGCTTTTGGGAGTGCTTCCCCTCGGATGGGTCAGCTCAGTTTGTTCAATTTAT
Source organism: Austroboletus niveus (assembly GCA_038090255.1). Taxonomy (NCBI): domain Eukaryota; kingdom Fungi; phylum Basidiomycota; class Agaricomycetes; order Boletales; family Boletaceae; genus Austroboletus; species Austroboletus niveus. The sequence goes on from JBBPMJ010000083.1 coordinate 49,082, forward strand.
ATGTATATACGAGTAGCATTGTCAAGAAGCGTTGAATGACGGGAAAGTATTTTTTCAAAAGAAAGAAAAATGGGATCAGCCGCCGGGTGGGCGTAGAATCTCGTAGTGGTGTGCACATCTCGTCGCTCCAAAGGTGCATGATTGCTTTTCATTCAAGGAATGTCGTAGTATGTAGGGAAAATAGGGAAAACAACATGCTAGCCGGTAGCATTGTCTACAGTGGGACGGACAAAACGATATACGTTATCTTCAAAACCTGCAACGTGGAACGTCCACAAAACCTGCATCCTGTGGTAGCAATCCGGTTGCACTGGGAGAACACTGTTGGTATTGGGTAGCACTGCACACCGGAAATTAGGGTGGCAGCGCTTTACAGTTCCGTATCCAAGGCCCGACGGAAGACAGCGTGCCAGGTTGCGGTCGATACACGCTAGCTGGCTTTCCCGGCACCTGGTCTGGGGACGCATATCCTGGTATTGTTTGTTCAGTTCAGAGGCAGCCTCTGCACTTTCCTTGTTATACCTGTATTCGCTAATACCCGGCGGGGTGTCAGCTTCGTCACGATATTGGTAAACATCCAATCGCTCACGCTTCGGTCTCCGAAATTGTCCTGGCGAGATTCGTATATTCGTGTTCACTGTGCTCGCCCAATGAACCATATCTGATGGATATCAGTCTCGTCGAAACACGGACAAACGCCTCACTCACTGTTCCTTGTGACCATCACAAGGCTCAGTGCGGCGATAAGGGACTGTCCTGGCAGAGACGAAGAGAACAAAAGAAAATGCAGCAAAGAGAAAAAACTTGAAAATAAACATCTCACAGAGATGGGGAACCAGTGAGGGAGGAGGAACTCCATGTTTTTATAGAGTTATGGACTCAGTAGTACTAGTCGGAGGCGGTACCCACTCAGTCAGTCTGCGATCTTTGGCATCCCAGATCGCGCCTCAGTTGACGTAAATGGTGGTCACTGGTGTACCCGTGCTATTTCTGGCACGGCGAGCGGGGAGACTTCAAGGAGCTGAAAAGCCGGGCAGCATTAACAGGGGGTGTGTAGCTTACTGAACGTATCAATTCAATGCATCGACGGGAATGACGAAATTGAAAGTACTAGCCAATTAGAGCTTCATGGTCCGTTTTTTTTACTTTACAACATCTAGCACACTTATTTTCACGTATGTCGGAAAACTGAAGCTCCGAGTCACTGCGGTAGCCAATTGGAAAATTTGGTCATGTCAAGGGGAATCCCCCAAGGGGTTGACACTGGAAACGGTTGTTCCCATTAATATCGTTTGATTCAAAATCCTAACTTTTCAAAGGTGGTAAACCTTAAGGAGCGAGTTCGAGCGTCGTCTGAGCCAGCGTCGACCCATTCATGCGTGACGATCAAACTGCCGAACAGCAAGGGGATGATGGCGCAAGCCAGCCGATAATTTGGGTTGATTGTCGGCCTTGGGATGTTTGACTCACCTTTCAGTTTTCCAACATAGGTGAAAGCTAGTGGGGCCTTGACACACTGGGCAAGGTATACAACGTCGACTCGTTCCAAGGTTCGTTCACCAAGAACAAGTGTCGTTATCTTCAGAAGATGATCACCTCGTTGTCTCGGTGGTTCGTTATCCGTCTGGTATCCAGCTAGTGGCTTCATTCACTTCAGCACACTCTTATCTGCCTCAACTTGTCCCAATCACCGTCAATGTTGTCCTTTGGTTCCTGTTCCTGTATCTCTCATCGTTGTGCCAGTCTCTCGGCCTCTAGGGAATCCAGCCTCGAAGAACAGGGGTTCTGAAAAATCAGCGCCGTACCCGTGATGTTGACGAGGCGAAGGTTTCTCCTTGGCAGTGAAGCGTCCGATGAGTACGCTTCCATGGGTAAACTGGCGGCTTCGCTCGGAAATGCGAACTAGGTACACACAAACGATGTCATTCGTGGTAGATTTCGCTTGTTGGAGTAGACGCAATATTGATTGTATTCTTGAGACTGAGCACAGATTTGGAAATCAGGATGCCTCTTGCGTGGTGGCACTGCAGTGGAACGTGGTGTCCGACATCGATCGGGCCCACAGTGGCACGACTCGCTCTTTGTCTCTCTGCTCTCTGCGCTATCCTTGCTACAACTAGAATCCGCCCTCGACACCATCCCACCGTCCAATATTATGTCCACCACTCGTGTTATCTTTCAGAATCTCCTCGAAACCGGCAACGACGGAAGGCTGGAGGTGACTTACATCAAAATGACCAGCTTGAACGAGGACAACACCGTCTTGCGTACCCTCGTCGAGCGCAACGAAGGCCGCCCTCTGGGCCTCTCTGGTGCATATCTGCCCCATGGCGCTCTGCAAGTCCTCGCGATCGCTGACGATTCTTCGGTGATCCTCATCGATTTCGTCAAAGGCAAGAACAACGGACGCGGTAACAACTCGTCGAACCCTTCTTTGCCCACCGAAGGGCGCGATTACCTACGTGATCACGTCTTGGAGCGTACCTGCGGCTTTGTGTATGCCTTTGATATAGCCCCGCTCGCGCTCGGTCTGTGGCAGAGCCAGGATCTTCGAATCAAACAAGCTATAGACATCCAGTCCGCGGGCTCCCCCAAGACCCGCGCGCCATTCGCTACGATCAAATTCGCTAGCGGTGACTCAGACGCGCCCAATCTTACGATCAGTAAGGGCAATATCACGCGCGCCTTCGACAGCTTTATCTGCCTAACCGCCGACAACGCGAGCGCGTTGACCGTCACCACGCCGCTTGCGCAACGCGCTTGGGCTGCCCACTACATCTCTCGGCTAGTTACGATGGAAGACAGGCTCTTCCAAGTGCCACCTGTTGATACCACGAAGCTGTCTGACGCTGTAACCTCTTCTTTTCTCTCATCTTTGCTTCAAAGCTGATCCTTCGCTTTTAGATCCTTCGCTTTTTGGCTAAGAGCACTACGCACGCCTTCCAAAAAGATCAGCTGAAGCCTACGGAGGTTACGCGGTCTTATACCACATCGCTCAAAGAGGAAAGTAGGCTTCAGGCTCGTCCCGATCGCTATCAGAACAAGATTCGCAAGGGGAACAATCAAGCAAGTGCACTTTTCACTTGTTCTTGCTTCGAATGATCAAACTTTTACATGCAGGAGCTTACTCTGCATGTTTCTACACTCAATGGAGTTGGAGGATATGCACTATCTGGTCATGTTACTGGCACATCAGCAGGTGCTGCCCTGTTGGAGACCGAAGAATCTCTGATAGGGAAGTCAGTGACTACTATCACCCTCATGGGTAGAGATGACCCCACAGTTGCTGAGTTGAAGAAATCCCAAGTCATCCTCATGGTTCTTCAGGGGAAAATCAGCCCTGATGGAGGTTCTGAGTTCAACCCTTGGATCCATCAAATTTATCTCATTTCTGGAGGTGACTTTATGTGGCCTGCTGAGTGGTCTCAGCCAACTCCAATTCCAGTCAAGTTCAATCCAGATATGATTCCTAGACCTTTGAATGGTTCTCAGAAGAAGGCAATCAAGTGTATGCTTGATCAAACAGACTCTTCTAGAATCACCATCATTCAGGGTCCTCCTGGAACAGGAAAAACCACTGTTATTGCATCATATGTCAAGGCTGCTATCTCAGCTGGTAGATCTGGGATCTGGCTTATAGCTCAATCCAATGTAGCTGTCAAGAACATTGCAGAGAAGTTGGCTGACTTTGGCCTGACTGATTGGAGACTTTTGGTTTCTGGTGGATTTCATGATTTTTGGTAAGCTTTTTTATATTTGACTCCTTTTTCTAATATTACTTTGTACCAGGCATGAGCATCTTTATACCTCCATCAGATCCAACATAATTACCTCTGGTGAATTTTTTGGAAGACTGTCTGAAATCAATGCCAGCTGCCCAATTGTGCTTTGTACCCTCAGCATGCTTTCAAATGAGGTACTCAGACTTCAAGGAGTCTTTAGAAGAGCACCTGTTCATACTCTTGTGATTGATGAAGCTTCCCAGATTGAAGTTGGTGACTATATTCCTCTTTTTGCCAACTTCAACACTATCAGAAAGGTTGTCTTCATTGGTGACAACATGCAATGTGAGTTTCATATCTTTTATGATGACTTGTTCTCATGAATTATATAGTACCTCCACATGGTCAAGATGACATTGGAGAATTGCAGAGCATCTTTGAGGTTGAACACCTTACAAAACAAGAGCCTGGTGATGGTAAAAAGCCATTTATTTTTTTGAATACTCAATGTAGGGTTTCTATTAAGGTTTTTCTTTCAAACAACTAACTTTGTGCTAGATCGAATGCCACCTCAAATTGGTGGCTTTATTGCTCAAACTGTCTATACCTTTGAGAGTGATGCAGATCCTCTTCTTAAATCCAGTGACAAGCATCCTTTGGCAGGTGTGGATCCTCTTCTGTGCCACTTTGTCAATGTACCAGGTGAACAAGTTCAACATGAGACCAGTTGGAAGGTAAGTACATTTTCAGCAATGATCAGAATATCATTTTTACTTTTCTTGTTTAGAATCTTGAGGAATGCAAAGCCATTGTCAAGCTTGCCTCTATTTTTCAGACTCAGAGGAAAGACTTCAAAATCATTACACCCTATGATGCTCAGAGAACTGTGATTGAAGAAGCATTGAAGCAGGCTGAACTTGAGTGGGGAGACAAGTGTTTCAGTGTGGATTCTTTTCAAGGCAAGTCTATTCTTATGTACTTGTGGCTAGAAACTCATTTGTGTCATAGGGAATGAAGAAGACTATATCCTTATCTCTCTGGTCAGATCCAGGGAACTTGGATTTCTTGATGACAAGAGGAGAATGAATGTCATGCTAAGCAGGTGTAAGAGAGGCATGGTGATCTTCACCAGCAAGGCCTATATTGAAAAGTATGCTGGCCCAGACAAGTCTCTTGTTGGGAGGCTTTGTGCCAGTTATTATGATGGGGAGGCCTGGATTGAGGTGGGTGACATGGAAACCACAACCTTTCTTTGAGAGGATTTCAAACTTTCATATTCTCTTGATGCTTTGAAATGATGCTGTCTTGTTTTTTGTCCATCATGTGTTATGCTGTCAACTTGCTTTCTTATCTTTCTGTGTTTGCTTTCTGCTTTGTTTGATGTATCTGTGTAGCTTGCTGTGACATGTATAAAGTTGTTGAGAAAAGACAAAAAAAAAAGAAACCCACTAAACTCCAATGTTCTGATACATGTACTGATCAGTAGGACTTAAAGAGACAAGCAATAATCCAACAACACTTGATACCACGTCACATTCGGATCTCCATAACTTTCATGTTTTCACTTAAACTACAAAGGATACAGCAGATTTACAAGTATGAATAGACAAACACCGTGTTAAACTGTACCGTAACATTGTAGATACCGTTCCACAATCCACCCAAAACAATCAATGAACAGGTCGAAAGTGGGCAAGCACATAGTACAAAGACAATGAACGAAGAAACAAATCCGAGAACGAAAGTGGATAAAGTTTTGAACAAAGAAACACGAATGAGCGTTGGGCGAGCACATGGTCAGTGCACGAGACAGAGTGAGCGATGGCATTGTGAATAGTACACGGATACGACCTCGAAAGCAAGAGGCCGAAAAGAAACACGAACGATCAGATGATATTTTTGACCCAGCCGTTGGTCAACGGTAGAACTGAACGGTAGTGTCAATGACGGCACGGCAAGGGGCGTGTCGACGAGCACGCCATGAAAACGGAAAAAGATGGAATGCAGCGAACCATCTGTGTATGTCATGAGTCTAGGTTTTCAGTGTTTGGAAGGGGAGAAAATACCTCAGCAAGTGACAGAGCACGGAGGGGGGAGGAACTGCAAAGCGAGAGATGAAAAGAGGAAAAACTCAATGAAGGTGTATACATTTTGGGGAGAGAAAACCGTAAATGGTCGCGGTACGACCGGGGAGTGAATGAGCGAAGTGATGATATGAATCCAGGAACGAAATCCGAAACAAAGATTGTGAGTGACGAGGGAAAAGTTAGCAGTTAAACAACAATAAAACTTGAATAAGAAAACTCGCGAAGCCGAAAGGACAGAAGGTCTGATGAAACAGGAAAAACATGATATGGAGCATTGATAGATTGATGGGCGGATGATGCTCCTTGTGCGTCATACCACGCGCAAAAATCACGCAAGCTGAAAGGCACTGCCGAGAGCTGGCGTTTCCCCATCAAAACCTCGTGGGGTTTCGTCGGTACTGACTATACCAAAAGAGATGCGCCTAGCAGCTCGGCGAAGAGTACGTGGGCGTGAGGAGTCGCCCGAGGGAGGCATGCCGGTTATAGTGGCGGCTGAGCTCAAAGGTGGCAAAAGGGGAGCCGGCGAAGATACAGGAATGCGCGAGGGCGACGCAGGTGTACGCTGCGGACAAGGTAATTCATAGCCAAACATGGATGGATTGCGTGTGGCATTTCGACGGGCGGGTTTCTTTGCCTCTACTGGTGAAGACGTGAGAGGCGGAACCTGGATACTAAGATCAGGTTTCCTAGATTTATGTTTGGCTCGAGATGACGACGTAGAGGAGATGGAAACAGTAGTGGCAGCCGTTTCCGTGCTGGCGGTCGAGAGATCGTTATCCGTCGAAGAGGCGGAGGAGGTAGACGCCTTCGACCTGATCCCAGTGCTTGCGCTGCGCCCGGAATCACTGCCTCCCTTCTCCCTTGGAAGCACGGATGACAAAAGTAACGACGGCTGCGGCTGAACCTGCGTCGCGGAAGCGAGAGGGATGGACCAAGAGGGCTCACGCGTGCGCACTTTCTTCGCGGTCTTGGAGCGCAACTTTTCCTCCTCGTCCGACGAAATTGAGAGGTGTGGTTTGTGGCCTTTCCTGACTTTCCTGTTGGGGGTGCTGACGTGGTTCGGTGTCGTCTTCTCTAAACTCAGCATGCGGTGTTCATTCGGCGGTGTTCGAGGCAGTGGCTTCATTACTGCAGGTGGAGAATTAGGGATGGACATTCGTGGAGACGTGGCCGCAGTGACTGGAGTTGACCTGGGCTTCTTTGGTCTGGCAGCAGTCGTTGCTGAAGGCGACGGCGCAACATTGATGTGCGACGGCGCCCGCTTGACCTTGACAACTGGTTTATTGCCCATAATCACCTCTGAGTCTCCACCGCTGCGCCTGAGATCAGCGCTCTCCAACACATTCTCGACGTCCACATCCGTGTTAATTTGTACCTCGCTGGTGCTCGCTAGGGTGAAGGTAGAAGCGCGACGAAGGGAAGACGGGCGAAGTGGAGCAGTGATCGACATGGGTGAACCGAACGACGACGAGGATGTCGATGACACCGAGATAGTCGATTTACGGGCTCCAGAGTACCGATTCGAGTCGAGAGTCGACAAGCTAGGTGTCGACGGGGATTGTTTGTTGTATTCCGATCGATGGCGAGAGTGCGACGGTCGAAGATACGGGTGATGTAGCACACGATCATGGCGTTGAAGACGGTTCGAGAGACTAGATGCGCCAAATTAGCCAACAAGAAGTCGGAAATCGATTAATGAAGCCATGATGAAAGATTAAAATGGATGTACTCACCGTGCGATGCTTTCAGTCCGGTCCGATTGGTCTGGACCCATGAAGTCCATGCTAGACTGACGGTAAAGAGGGCGGCGTGTGTGACTGGGGGTGTTGGTTCGGACCTGGAGTACTTCTGCGGGGTCGGGTGTCCTCGCTCTAGAGGTGTCACCCAGCCACACTACGTCACTCAACGGTACGCTTTCCTCGACGACAGCTTTGCGCCTTTCTTCCTGGGCCATGTGACGCGCAAGCTCGAGAAGTTTGGCGCGCGTTGCACGGATAGAGTGGGGCCAGTCGTTGGGACCCTTGGCAGCTGATATACCGCGGGCAATCTTGTCGAGCAGATTGGACGGGGGCACGGGTCCGTTGAAGGGCGTGATAAGGTGTGCAGGGAGGGCGTCGAGAGTCTGAAGGGGGCCATGAGCGGCTACGCAACGCGTCGGGGGGACACTCACTCTGGACAGCAGCCTGACCTGGTCGTCTCTCCATACCGCGCTGGGGTCACCGAGATCGTAGTTGGAGCTGTTCCAGGAATCGGTGCTGTTTCGATTTGCGGAGGGCGGGGAGAGCAAGAAGTGTGGTGCTTGGGGGCTGCGATTTGGGGTGCGGGGGATGTGTGGACGGGGGACGATGAGAGCGAGCGGGGAGAGAGAGGACAGCATGAAGGAGCGGATGACGACGACGACTGGCAGGAGAAAGGAAAGTCTCAGCTTCCGTCGTCGTCGTTCGCGTTCACAGCTGGCATTACATAAACATCGTTTACCCCCCTTATTCTAAACTCCGACAATATCCGACATTCCTCGGAGCCTGAATTATACACGTTTCTGCCTCGTGGCACACCTTCCCTCGCTGAAATCACGCGCGCGTGTGATTTATAAAAGGCATACGACTACACGTGTACAACAGTCCGCTCCAGCCACCAGGGCCCAATTACTAGCAATCTAGCTACCGTTCAGCGACTCTTTTAGTACCGCCACAAAGCTTACCTTGATCATAATACACTGGGACTTAGTCCTTAAAAGTCCCCTCTCGTTCGTCTGCCAAGAGCCTCCATCCTCAACTTCGAGGACCGGGGAGGCTGACCTAACCGTCAGCATCCAACAGCCAGCGACCAGCGACCAACGCACCTGGCGGGCCTCTACGAAAAAGAACGTGGACGTGGCTACGAAACTGAGCACGAACAGAAGGAGGAGAAAACGCATAGCGAGTGTCAATGTTTGGAGAGCGTATTAGTGGCTTTCCTAATGTTTCATCTCTAGTGGGCCAACGACTGTCAGTCAACTCCCCTCCTCTTATACTGCTCTTTCAAGGTCCGAAAGGCTGGAAGCCGCTGGCTTATCGCACACGAGACCACCCCAGAACGTGCCGCAGCCGCAACATTCAACGTTCATTTCCGGGCTGCTCGATAGGCATGCACAGAGGGGCGTCGAAATGGAAGCTGGAGCGTTCCCTACCTGAGACTTCCAACATTCGATGTTCTTGCGATCGACGCAACAAAGGCGTAAAAGACTAGGTCGATTCTGACAAGCATCAAAGCAACACATCCATACGCTCGATACCTGGCATAACAGGTGACGCTGGAATACGGCGTCATGAAAACGCACCTTGACCATTCACTCAGTTAATGCCTCACGCACGGAAACCGCCAGGCTTCCAATGGAACATTCACAACAGCATGCTGTGTTATAGTCTCTGATCGGGAGCAGAAATTCAGGTCCACCAGCATTCGAGGCGCAAACGACAAACCTAATGGCAAGTTGGAGTAAAAGCAGCGCACGACAGACTCCACCCACATCATGCTGCCAGTGCTTCCTTTCCTCTTGCTGCCCTCTCAGCGTCCGCTCTGGCCTGCATTTCCTCACGTTTCCATGCAATGAGCTCGTTTGTTCGCACTTCGTAGTGATGTACCCAGTATCCACCGTATCCAAACGCAGCCATTGCAATTGCGTGGCCAGCCAAGTCTGAATGGAAACATATATGTGAATGACCACACGTCTGTGGTATAGAACGCACTGTCCATGAGATTTCTCTTCTGTATTGCGAGCTGGCCAAAGCGCGACGCGAGGCCAAAGGCGGAGAAACCGAGGATGGTGCTAAGGAGAGCCATCGGGCAACGTTTTGAGAGGTATATGGAGACAGACGGAGAACGTCGGCGACCACAACGTTGAAGGGAAAACCGAATGCGGAAGGGGACACAACATGGCCAAATAATCCCCTCCACTTCTCGACCCCGCCACTGGCGTAGGTTACAACCTTTCTTTTGCCACTGTTCTTTCATGTCTAGCCCCGTCGTGTCCAGCTCTTCTCCCGCTAGCCCACCCGTTCCCCTCGACGCGAACGCGGTGGCGCTGACATCAGAAGAGAAGACGCGAATAACATCTAAACTACAGACGGCGCGCGAGAAGAAGGATGTAGCCGATACAGCATTCAAAAACGGCGATCTCAAGGGTGGTGCGTAGAGGGTCTTCGTTGGAATGCCGTCTGTCTGATACACCATGATCACAGCTCTACGATCGTATCACGAGGTACAACCACTAACGATCACGCGTATGAAAGGTCAGGATCTCACCAACTCTATAGGCCCTCATGTATTTCCATGGGCTCGACAAGTATGTTACTCCACGTGCAAAGCCCTCGACCAATTAACACACTTCCACGTGATTCAGAAACGCACTCAAAGCTCTCGGAATGGTACCCCCCTCTTCCCAAACATTTTCCGCTGTTGACCAGGCTGCGTCAGCCAAAGAAGAGAAAACCGAGGTTGGTGGACATATTAAACTTTATTCAGAACGTGGGCGAATTTCCGACAGGTCGATCTCATGCTGGAGAAGATTTATGCCAACATGTCGGCGTGCCACATCAAACAAGAAAACTGGAAACGCGCTATAGACACCGCCGAGAAGGTAATCACCGCACGACGTAACATTATCGTAGGGATCTGATGATCAGGATGACGCAGGCAATTGCGAAGAACCCGGCCAACTCCAAAGCGCTGTTCCGGAAAGGCAAGGCCCTGGGGGAACTAGGGTATTTCGAAAGGGCTGAGGTGGCCCTCTTGGAGGCGAAAAAGATTGCTCCCAATGGCATGCGTCCATTAACTTGGCAAATGACTACTAACCCGAGCTTCGATTACAGAGGCACCCATGGTCGACGTCGAGCTTGAGCGTCAGCGGGTTGCAGATCGCGAGAGACAAAAGGCACATGATAAAAAACTGCGAGGTACGTGTGTCATCCTAGCGACGTATGTTACTGTCTCAGCTGATATGTCTAGGATGGCTGTCGAGGGAGAAGAAACAAGAGGAAGCTGCATGAACCGAGTTTTCCATTTGGGGGTTCGTGGGTAGCACCGGGTAGACCGCAGGAAGGACAATACCATATGATTACACTTGTACTACAACCGAACAATACATACGTGTTTTGACGTGAAATCATGCTCTTACAACAGTACAGTAAACGGAACAAGTAGGGTCCGGCTCGGATCCGGCTTTGGTCAGATATCCGTCTGGTACTTTAACGTGGCACGCCAAAGCTCTACTCAAGTAGCACCAACAGTAATGGGTCAAGATACAGCTTCATCGAAGGTCGGGCGCGACGAGTCGCTCACCGTCGTAGACAACCGCACCGGAAGACAATATCAAGTCCCGTACGTATGGTGTCCTGCGTTCCCCTGAGTGTTAGCTCATATCTGTGTGCATGCCGCAGTATATCGCATAACGCCATCCCTGCTACCTTTTTCAAGACCATTCGCGCCCCACCTGGCGCAAAGGACCGCCCCGAAGACGAGCCTGAACGTGGCCTACGTGTCTCCGATCGCGGCTTCTTGAACACCGCCGTCATTGAGAGTGGCATCACTTATATAGACGGTGACAACGGCGTCTTGCGCTACAGGTGCGTCGTGCTTGATCTATATACTTTTGTCCTCAACCGAACGACGTTTTAAGAGGTTACCCCATCGAACAGCTCGCCTCTCAATCATCGTTCCTCGAATGTGCATACCTTCTCGTCTATGGCTCCCTTCCTACACAGGCTCAGCTATCTCACTTTGAGCGTGAAGTGCTCAACCATGGTGTGATGCATGTAGAAGCAGCGGGCTTCTTCCGTGCCTTTAGGTACGATGCCCATCCCATGGCCATCCTGACCAGCGCGTTCGCGTACTTGGGGTCTTATTATAGCGAGGCAAATCCATCGTTGCAAGGTATTTTCTCAACATAGACGGAATGCTAAGACCTCATCGCACCTCTTTTTTTAGGCCAGAACCTCTACACGAAGGCCGCAAAGGGGGATCCAATTGCACTTCGGAACATGGACAAGCAAATATACAGGCTCATTGGAAAGGCAACGACTCTCGCTGCCATGGCTTACCGTGTCCGACAGGGAAGAGAGTTTGTGGTACCACCAACCGGGATGAGCTATACGGAGTCGTATGTACTCTCGTTCCTAGTACACTTTGCTGATAGCCACTGACTTGTGTTATCAGTTTCCTCTTTCAGCTCGACCATCTTTCACATAGCGATGATTTCAAGGACACATCGACATACAGACCTCATCCTGTCCTCGTCCGAGCCTTGGACATTTTATTCGTTCTCCATGCAGATCACGAACTGAATGCTTCCAGTACCACTGTCCTCCAAACTGGATCGTCTCTCCCAGACCCGTATAGTGCAATCGCAGCGGGGTGTGCTTCACTGTAGTAAGTGTCGTCTCGAGATTTTACATCATCGTCTACGACATCCATCGCGTGTAGTGGTCCACTTCACGGGGGCGCGAATGAAGCTGTGATCCGGATGTTGGTGTCCATCGGAAGGTACGTCTGCAGGATCATTATAATACCTACAGCTATCGGAACCAATGTGTGGGTTCTAGCCCTGAAAACGTCCCAGAATTCCTCGCAGCCGTGAAGCGCCGCGAGAAGGTGCTCAGCGGGTTTGGGCATCGTGTTTACAAGACCGTGCGTTCAGTCGTGCCGACCAACTGTGTAAACTAACACCTCTTCGACAGTCTGATCCTCGTTCATTTATCATAAGAAAGGTTGCAGATGAAGTATTTGCAGTGTGCGTCTCGCCCTTTTTCGTACGATCTACCTGCTCAACGCGTTCGTGATAGCAGAACGGGCGCCGATTCTCTTCTCAGCACTGCTATGGCGCTGCATGATGCAGCCCTCAAAGACGACTATTTCGTCTCTCGGAAGCTCGCTCCTAACGTCGACTTTTGGAGGTAGGATCGTATTTCAATGATGGAAGGCGGTGCTAAAGACTCGATAGCGGATTGATTTACCGTGCGATGGGTATGTATTCGAGCAAGGACCCGCACTATGACGTGAGCTCATAAGATCGCCAGGCTTCCCGATGGACTTTTTCCCGGTGCTGTTCGTCGTGCCTCGCGTTGTGGGATGGCTCGCACACTGGCGTCAGGTACTTGATATATTTAGTTGGGTTGGAACATTGCTAATGGTACGCTAGATGATGATGTCCCCGGAGGGCGTCAAAATATGGCGCCCGAGGCAAGTTTACGTTGGTCCGTCTGAGCGGGCGTATGTCTCGGTGGAGGAGCGGAAAGCGGTGGAGGGTGCGGGCAAGGAACCAAGCAAGGTGGTGCATTCTGGGTGAGGCTTTTCCTGATCGAGCTTAAACGAGGGACATGGTTGCTAAGGATGGACACAGGATCACGAAGAGACGGAGACTAGTGGAAGAAGGCCACGTTGTAAAGAGTCGGCTCTAAGTTTAGGTACATACGACGCACAGCGCGAGGCCCGAGGGTCCTGACAAAAGTGCAACGCGTGAGAGGGGCACTCGCAATGGATCCGTGACAATGGTGGTACAGCCGTGTAATCAGTAGTTATTGTGCGGTGTTTCAATTCACATGTCACCCGCTTTCATATCCGTCCGAGTATTTATTTCCTCCTTGTCCGCCGGACATCTCAACTCCCCGAGCACGTCATGTTCACCACATTCTTTTTCCTTCCTCTCTTTCTCGCCTTCACTCATGTCGTCCTCGCTCAGTCCAATCTCACCATCGTCACCCCCTCCTTTGTCCAGGTCCGTCGTCCGCTTTGCCCTCATACTTGCAATCGCCGATCTTCCTTTTAGTGCCAACCCACCTTGATCACCTGGGCTGATACCGGAAATGCACCCTACGACCTTCTCATTGTTTCCGCCCAGGATGTGTGCGGCGAAGCACTGTAAGCCTTTTGCAGAACGCTGCTCTGACCCACCACTCATCCGTGACAGCGAGGATCTCGGTAATTTCACATGCAATGCTGTGGACTGGACCGTCAATCTCCCTGCTGGTACTGAGGCCGTCCTCTCTCTTGTGGACGCCTCCGGAGATGAAGCCTGGAGTGACACTGTACGCCTTTCCCAGACCCATTTTTTTCTTGTCTAATTATTCCCATGATGGAAAATAGATCACAGTCGGCAACAGCAGTGACACGTCCTGTCTGAACAGCACTGTCGCCTCTGCAGTAGGTTCTCCCGATTCATCCTCTGGAGAGCTGTAAGTTCCGCCGTAACTTGTTCATCCATCACCAATTAATGATTCCCGGTAGTCTTTCCGTTCCTCCTTCTGGAGGCTACGCAACTTCTTCCGCTTCTTCCCCGCTCGCGTCTACCTCGGCCTTTGCACCGGCCGGTGCCGCCAATGCTGGCCTGGGCTCAGCCTCTGGCGCACTTTCAATGCGCCCCACCGGCGCTTTCACTCTTTTCAGCTGTGCTGTCCTTGCCGTCGTCGCATTTATATTTTAAACGATCCGCGATACCCATGCTTTGATATAAATTCATGGCACAAGATGGCGATACCCAACATCTCAATAAGCTCTCTTCCTGGCGATAATGAGCGCTCTTGTCTCCGTAAATGGAGCTGGTCAACATTCTTTCTCCTTTTATCCTTCCGATCGTTTGTATTATCTATCAACCTGGATGCGCATCGGATCGGATTTACTTCCACAGGTTTGGGCTGGTTGTACGAGCTTGCAACGTGTATTGGAGCATTCCTTGGGCTGGTTACTTTTGGTAGTTCAAACGTTCATGCAAGCTCGGTCTCTTGTTGTAATTGAATTTTAGATGAGAATTGATGTGCTTGTTTTGTTCACCTGGCGACCAACCGATGCCATGACTCGTGATTCCCACAAGATTTCACGCGGACTCGTTGGCTTTCCGCGGTTTGACTACAAAGACAGCGTTACATCAGATTCCTTCAGTCTTCTCCTTCAAGATGAGTCCCAATCTCCGTTCTCACTTATGAGGACGTGCGTATGCGGCCTGATGCAACCTCGGCCGTCCGTTTCCTCACGCGTTCCGCGTTCCGTTCACCCAAACCCTGACGTCCTTACCGCTCTTAAGATCTAGCATCATCCGTGCAATGAGGATCAATATCATCATGTATGGGACCTAAGTCGCCCTTAGCCCTGACCTCCTCGACCCACTCCTAATATCTCTTCCGAACGTCTCGGTATGCCATCACTGCCCAGACCCACGGGTTCCCGTCCCTTGTCTTTCCCTGTGCAATGCACACGACTCGGCGTCTTGTCCGCGGGTACAAGTAGCAACGGGACTCGCAGGGGCACGGCGGCCTGGCACACTCCAAGGGACAACGTGGCCTCGGGGGTTCGGACTCCACGCCGACCCATCAAAACCTTCTCGGGGGGGACCACGAGCCTCGAGGACCATGCCCCAAGCGAACGGCATTCTCCACGTTTTTTTTGCCTTGCACGCACGATCAAAGCGGGGTTTCGCGCGTCGCATCACTGAGATCAAGATTCGAGATCAAGGACGTTGAACGTACGCATCCGTCCCGGCGTTTGTGGTCGCCGTTTGGTCTCTCACGGGGGTACGCTTTGATGGTCTGTTATACGGTTACGAAACGAATGATCATGTCGACAGCATTACCGCCGTCGTCCTAGAAGTTTGAACGGCATGAGGGAATCCTCGTGGGGCCTTGCCCCCTAACAAAGTGGCGGATCTGTGACTGTCGGCATCGTTTTACTTGGTCACCGCTGACGTTGGAGTCTTGTATCAGCCGTGCGTCGAGCTTGAGGTTGCCAAAGATGGACGGGGACGCACAAAGCGTGCTGGGACTTTGTTATGACATCCCGCAGGCATTCGGATCCATTGTCCCGAGTTTCTCTTCGGCTTTTGTTCTCTAACCTCCCAGGTACATACTTGGCAAGGATTCGATATGCGTGTACGTCCGCATGTGTCGGAATGCAAGTGCAAGTGAGTGGTCGTGCGGTCATACGACGCTGTTCATGCCATCCATGACGTAGACTCCGAATCCTCAGGAAATATGCTATTGGCTACCATCCTCTATATATATATTTACTCGACTATCGCCGCAACACATCGCCCTGGCCGCACATCCGCGTAGCGACCGCCACTACGCTCGAACGAGAGCCCACCCTGTGCAACATGTGCACTCCCCCAATTCGCCTTTGCCATCCGTTGAGGGTGACCCTTGTAGGGGTCGATATGTGGTATCGCTAGCATGGTACTAACGATGGTCCACCCACCGCATGTCATTCATCGAAAACGACACTTCTGACTCCACTGTAGGGCTACTGATCCTCCATCAATTGAATACGATTCTCAGAAGGTAATGGTAAAGCATCATGGAATCTGTTTTCGCACTTCCGATCAACCAGCATCGCAACGATAATTATCACGATCGTTGCAATTATGCGGCGGGGCCATGTACTCGGGCCGAGTATGTTATGTAGCGACCGACTGATCAAGCTCCTACTAGTAGGGCACAGCAGTTCCTGACTCTAGCACAGGAACTCGCTGGTTGACGCGTGGCGACTAATTCTGGGAAGCCTAACATATTTAAGAGACTGCATCACTTGAGGTCCCGTCGATTCATCGCCGGTATGTACATGGACTCTCGACAGATATCCCGCACATACGACACATCCTAATCTGTCCTATATTGCATCTACACTGTGGGGCTCCCTCAATTTGCCACAGCGCTGAATAGCTTGAGCGGAATTAAATTGTGGCATCACATTCTGTAAAGTTCTGTGACCACCAAGTGGGGTGTGTCACCAGCCGGCGACCAGATCAAAATTAGTATGACGGTACTTGAAAAATTGCAGAGTCTAGACTTGTACTTATGGATGCCAGGATAGGTTTGACACCACGTTTTTCTTCAATTTCGAATCCTTATTTCAGGGCAAGTGTGCCGTATGCGCCTGACGTTCGCCACTCTCTACCACGTTTCAAGTGATGCACTTGAAGACGCGTCGGCTGAGTCCATCCTCACGACATGCAAGCCCCCGGCGATGCGCCCAATCCGTGTCTGGCTGCAACGCTTCCCCGTCGGTCCGATCAACCGTACGTGTTCGTAAATTTACACACCGACCACTCGAACATTCTGGCAAAGGGAATAACGTGTCTTATTACGACCCCATCGCCTACCAATATTTGTTCCGATTCTCGGACGTCGTTTTGCCATCTCTGGTTTTTAATTTCCCACTGCAACCCTGGAGGTGGGCGTTTCACCACACAAGTCTAGGAACGATCTCGCCCTGGCGAACCAATCGAAAATTGAATTTCTCTATACTTGTTTCCCACGGTTACGTCGGCCTACTTATTAAAAGTAAGCACCAAACGCCCACAGAAACCTTGCCATACGACTTGCTTACCGACAGGCTTCTGCCCGCTCGGAAGTTATCGCGATTCCGGCTCAACTAGGCGGCCCGTCGGTATTCTGCGCGCGGCTTCTTTGTACCCAGCGGCCGTCACTGTTGTAAAATACGAAACTGGCTACGAAAAAGAAGAAGGGTGAAGAAAGAACTTTTCTGTCACAACGAACTTGGCGGTCATTCCGAGTCCGAGGATCGGCCTCAATAATTGTCTTGCTGCAAAGGAACTGTCTAGGACTAGGGTGAAACGGAAAACGAATTTGTTTGGGACTTTGGCGTTTGTACGGGAGCGGAGTGTGCCTATTATCCATCAGAAAAAAAGGTGGAGTCGAATTAACGATCGAGAACCCGAAAGAAAACATGCGAGTTGGCCGTGAGCCCTGACCCCGAGCTGGGGTAAATTTCGGAAACTGGAACGCCACTCAAATAACCTTAGCTAGGCCAGCTTTGCGCTCTCGTATCGACCTGATAATTGCTTGCATGGAGTCCGGACCGGTGGCATTCGTATTAGTTCGACACTGTTAACCGAACCGTTGAATTCGTCAATGTCAATTGAAAGCGTCCAAGCGTCGGGGCCGCCGCAGGGTCGAGTGCCAATAGATACACTTTTATGAATAAAACTATTGCCGAGACTTCTTGCTGACACGCGCTTATAATACTTGGTAGTAGTAGTACTAGTGACCACGGAGCGGCCTCTTTGACGAGTCTCGTTTGCATGGATTCTGGAACGACGTAGTACTATTGAATAGGTAGATCTCGGAGAGAATGGTGTTACTGACGTCGCCGTTCAATACAGAGGTGATCGGTGATATTCAATTCACGCTGCCGACGGTATCGGAAAGTCGGGCCACGCGGCTTGATCACCCACATCATCCGCCAGAGTACCATGCCGACCGACGCAACATGGCATACCGTGTAAGCATCGTCTAGCTCGCCGACTCAGCACGAGACACCGAGCCCGATCTAGGACCGTCCGTATCCCGTTCGTCAGTAATAAACATGCCACGATCGCAAAGCAGGTCATCGACGTCGATGCTGAGCTCCAAAGGGATGCAGTGCGACGGATTTTGACGGTGGAAGGCCAAGAGCTCGTTGCGTCAGTGTGTTTCTACGTCCTTTGCCCGCTCGCGATCTTTGACGACGATCCGCATCGCAGAACGTTTCAGACCGTGACGATACGTTTAGCGCGTCTAGCTGTCAACGGATACTTGGAGAACGTCGATCTCGTCGTTAAAACGATAGGGGAGTTTGGCCAAGAGGCCGACAGCCAAGTGAGAGAGATGGGCAAGTAGTACTACGTAGTAGTGCAGGACAAAGCTTCTTTGATTTCGAATCATTCACATCACGATGATCGCGTCGACAGATACGAGTGTGCTATTGTCTAAGCTGACGTAGCTTGGGACTCTGCCGACTCTACCTTCTTTTTCTTCTTATTCTCTCGCAATGGCTTCGCCAATAGACTCTTTAGCTCCTCGTCTTCCAGCTCTTTCTCCGTCTTGACTAGTTCCGGTCGGTACCAAAGAGGCGGATGAGTGAGTAACAAGGGTCCAGTAGGAGGGAGGGCGATCGTGAAGTGGAACGCCGCTACAAACGTGTTTGTAGGGGTATAGCTGATAGACACATCAAAAAGGTAATACGGTGGATAAAATAACTCAAGTACTCACACCACCTCATATGGTTTCACAAGACCATGAGATACGGCCTCTTGAAGACCAAGACGGGCCCTCTTCTCATCCTCGAGAACGCGGATATTGATCGGAAATGCGCCAGCTTTCTTTTGCATCTCGGAGAATACAGTGCGCGAATTCCTGAGTTTTAATTGATACGTGACCGAACCTTCCTTCTGATAGATGGTCGTCCTTGAATCTTCTACGCGCGCCTTTGTAAAGTATAGCGTCACAATTAAAATCTGAACGATTCCCGATAATTGTTGGTAGCGTACCTTTCCGTCTTCTCCGGACGAGACAAGAATATCGATGCCATACACCTCATCTTCCGCAAACGTGATCGTTTCGGTATCCCGTCTTTGAGCCTCCGTCGGGTTTAGAATGATACGCTTCTTTCCATCGATCACATTCTGTGTCTGTATGCACGAGAGCATCCCTATATTCGACGATCAGCGCATCGCGTCACTCTACAATGAATCACGGAACCTGCCTTCCACTGGTTTGCAGTCCCACGCTGCGGCCGCCTTTGCGACCGCCTCCGTCACTGCCCAGTTTTTGTTCCCGACTTTGACTAATCTCACCGCTGCTTCGGCGGCGTGCCAAGCTGCCTTGAGAACATCCGCGCGTCTGCCTCCTATGGGACTTTGCTCGCTCGCACCGACGACGATCGTCTCTGCGCTGATCGCAGCAAACCCATCGATATGTGCGCCAATGTGGATCTTCACGACGTCGTCCTTGTTCAACGCTTGGGAAGCCAGGGAATCGGAGCTACATTGCGGAGATCAAGTCATGAGTCGGTTCGATCCGAGGTACCTCGCGGTGGGCGGGAGGCGCAAAGAAAACGTACGCGAGCGGGGAGAAATGGGCGACGGCGTTGTTGACTGAAATGCACGTTGGGAAAGCGATGCCTGCATTAACCCGCTTTCTGTGAGAACGCGTGCGAGCGAGAAGGGACGTTATCGTATGACTTGCCTTTGGAGACCTTGACGCCTTTGACAGGCTTGTTGTACACACCCGCGGTTGCCTCTTCGAGGAGCTTGTCCCCTGCAATACAGAGATCGATGATCTTTGCCTCTTCGACAGAGAGAGCGATAAGTTTCTTCATGACATCGTTGACGATGTCGCCAGCCGTCTGAAGAATCCAATCGCGATGATCAGAGCTCACGCGATATGCCAAGACTTGGAAAGAAATGTACCTTGTACTTGGTAATATCAGCCTCTGATATCAATCGCGGTTTTTCGGATGGTTTCGGTGCTTCAGCCATGGTTAAAGATAAGAAAAGTACAAGGGACTAGAAGCCTAGTGTACGATCGCTTTAGCAGAGGTTGAAAACTATCCTTATTTGGTATATCTTGGTCAACACTGGCCGCTACTTGCGACCCTTTTTGCTTATGACTATGTGTACAAGCTACTATACAACTTGGCTGCGGGGGTATCGTGCCCTAAGGTGTGTCTTCTAAATGCGCGCTGATTTTATCTTGTCCCAGATATCAAACTCATAGCAAATGTAATGAAAATCATCTTCCACGTCCTCGGATGGTCGCTGTGATATCGTCGTCTTTGATACATACGAAGGCGCGTATTCGCCTGCAACATTCGGTCTTCTCTTCATACTCGGTTTCATAGCTTGCAGGTAGAGAACTGAGCCAGACGCGCCAATCTGGGGGTTTCCCAAATGGTTCGCTCCATTCCAACTGAGATCGGATGCTTCCCCTCAGAGATGTGCGATCGGCCATGTCACTTAAAGACACGCAGTCAGTTTCCAAAAGTGGACTGAATAGGACGCTGCTCACTTTTCCCAGTTGATCCAGTCACGCTCAAAATAATCACGGAGTGGATTCGTCGTAGATTGAGCTAGGTCAAAGTGCTTCCGAAGGAACTTTTCTTGCGACGATCTCACGAGCGAAGGGATCGAAGGATCGTGCCCATAGAGTCTCTCGTAAGCACACCATATCGACTCCTTGCAGGCTGAAATGGTCCGAACAACCCGTGCTAGGTGCATGGAAGCCCACGATGGCACGGCCCTGTGAGAAGATTTTCGAGAGGTTGTCAACGTGCTTTCGTCATCTGATTCAGGGAATGATGATGACAACGCCCGAAGCTCGAACAAAGTGTCTGGGATTTGATCCGGTAGTTCAGTAGTCAATCGTGCACTTTCACGACACAACGAGTTTGGCGGAAGGGGAACCTCGAATGGCGTATGAGTTCGAATGTCACGAAAATATGCACCAAGATGAAATGGCAAAATCGAGAGCAACTTTGGCGTGAGAAAGCTGTCGCTCAACATTTCTTCCCATGCGCTTTTGAGCCTTGAGTGATCTCGAGGGTCTGGAGGTGAGGGGTATCTGAGGTCTCCACTACGAAGTGAAAGTGACGAGGAGGAGGAACCGGACAGCAGGTCGGAGCGACTGCCCTTGGAGCATGTTCCGGTGAGGGAGGGGTCCGACTTTGTAAACGGGGTGTGAATGGATACAGCGGTATTTGAGCTTCGCGGTGAGCTGTGTGCAGATGACAGCTCGCTTGTCGGGACCATGCCCGAATACGGCGGGGTTTGAGATGGGAAGATGAAGTCCTCATCAACAATCTTACACTGTACGTCAGAACAAACAATTACAGGCGTGTGAACGCTTGCTTCCCACCTCGAGAACGCCGTTTGGGCTAAGCACCCGCGAGATTTCCTGAAAGCATCCGACAAGAGACATCGATGAGTAAGTTACGAAATGGCATCAATAACAGTACATATGCTTACCGCGAGTACGTTCCCCCACTATCCGTCGGGAAATAGTATAAGCGAATCAGGCAATAGGTTGATAACGCGAGACTAACCTCATCTTCCGGAATATGGAGACCCATGCGGACCATCCTGACAAAGTCGAACTGACCATCAAGAAAAGGAAGTCCATCAAGGCTGGTGGAGTTACATCAGCAGGGACGTCGGAAACTAGCGGAATGAAGATGAACACTGACAGGTTACCAAGAACCCACTTGAGCCTGCGAGATAAGCTTTTGTTGAGTACGCTGAGTTTGGGCTGTAGGGGTAGTACATCGAAGCCGACTACCGTGCTTCCCTGAAAGGCCGGTATCAACCTACAAGGTAGAAGAGGGAAACGAGATCAAACACACCTGCCATTGTTTGGCAGCTTCGATAGCCCAAAGGCCACGACCGCAACCAAGGTCGAGAATGGTAGTTGGTGGGCCGTCGAAGTTGTGGAGCGTCAGTCTACCCTTACAGCACTTTGTAATGAACATATGGTCCCAATGGTCGCTGGAGGAGGACAAAGTCAGCGGATCGGGTTCGGCGGGCGAGAGAGAGAGAGGACTGACAAGTTTACAATGTCGTTGGTGTAGGCGAGGGGGGAGATGACCTCGCCCTCTGAACGCCGGGGCTTCGGCTCACGATGTGGCCGTTTGTCGGCGTCCTTGACTCGGGGAATGACCACCATGAGTATGAGGGCGGCTAACACGAGGGCATTAAAGGGACTGGGGGGGACAAGACATGAGATGGAAGTGAAGAACGAAGGGTGATTTAAGAGGGAGGATATTACGCACAAGGGACCGGCTAAGTCGAACCGCGCAGAACTCGATCTGGACGCACGCTAAACTGGCGCTATAAAAAAAGGGCGTTGGGGTAAGCGATCGACCGGGAAATTTTACAGTAGAGACAGCAATAATGGCCGCAGATTCTCCCTGAAAGCGATCATATTTATTCTGGCAGGTCCAATCTTCCAGGGTCACCAAATCCCTCCGTCGCTTGGCACCGCCGGAGCGCTCGTTTATTCGATCACACAAGCTACCCGGGGTCCGCTTCTCCCACTCGGGGTCCTGCACGGAACAGACCGCCTCTGTCTGTCAACTTGTTCTCACCCATGCCCATCCCAAAGAACCTCCTCGCCGCCGTCCGACGGTGCCCGCCCACCGCCCTCCACGCTTCCAGGGCCGCCTCCACCGTCGCCAAAGACCCACAGCTCGCCGACTACCCCGACCTCCCATGGCAGTCCAGCCAGACCCTCCCACCAAGAGGCTGGTGGGACCCGCAAATGAGACGCAACTTTGGAGACCCCGTCAGTGGCCCCGCGTGCCATGTGGCCTGGAGCGTGGTACTGAACTCTCACTAGGTCCCGGAATGTGAGGAGGTGCTGTCGATGTGGGGCCCAGATATCCCGGTCGTGCCACCGCGGACGGCCCTGTTCCAGTTCACCCTCGCCGCTTCCACTTTCATCGGCTTCGGCTTTCTCTGCAGCTACGCGCTCGTGCCGGAGAGACCGACCGTACCTCGGGAGTATCCATTCTCCGGACTCGTCAAAGAGCTAGGCGGCCTTGAAGAGAACAAGGTGTGTTGTGTACAGCATTTAATTTTTCAGGACCCGACTCATCGATATTGGCTCGTAGGCGAGGGAAGAAACCGAGGACGGCGAAGAGTAGGCTGTGTAGTGCTGCGCGTAGCTTTGCATGGATACTGCCCATCACAGCGGTCCACTTTTTTTAGAAGTAGAAAACAGGGTTCGGCCTTCTGTCAAACATTCTGTCACCCTCGCTGATGTCAGACGGTCCCCCATAAATCAATTCACTAAGTCCCCAAATTATATTTAACCCATCCATCATTCCAAGAGGTCATCGCTAGATGACGCGCGTTCCTCGGCAACACCTGCATCCATTCTCTTTTCAGGCTCCGGTCGAGGGCGCAATTGCACTGAAAGAGGTTGCGATGGTATTAGACGAGCTGGTAACCCTTTGTCGCCCATGCCTTCCCCTTCGCTTGATGTTGCGTCGGCGCCCGTATCAACATTTTTGCGTCTCGCACTAGTCCTCCGACTCGTCTTCTCTTTGTCAGATGCCGTTGTCTTGCGGCGCTTTTTCATTGGTCCTTGTTTATCCTCGGTCGAAAATTCGCCATCTTTGGAAGCGGCTGCGGCACCAGAGTTCGTATTACGACCTTGTATTTTCGCCCGCTCTTTTCGAAAATCGGACACGACCTGTTGCAGCCGCTTACTGGCGTAAGCTTGCCGTCTTCGCGGTGCATATGATCCGGCTCCGGAATCGACTTCCAAGAATGCATTCAAACTTCCCTGCTTGTTCACGGAAGTAGCCTTGGGGTCAAACCTGCTTATCAGTGACGACCTTCACGGCACCGGGAGGGCCTTACCTGGTTACGCCGGCTCATCTTCTGGATGATCGGTAGCAGTAAATCGTCCACCTTGATCTCCTTCCAGCCCAGTTCTTCGTGCAGGAAGCTATACTCGACCACATGAGTCTCTGAACTTAGGATAGCAAGGTCACACACTGTCGAAGTGCATCCAGGTCAGGCATGCCCCACTTGAAGGGTTCTTCGGACGAGTCCACGGTTGGATGATAGTATGCATCTCGCTGTAATGTTATTTTAAACATCAATGTATTAGACCGTTACAGTCAAACCTACAACGAGGGCATTAGGCCATTCCGTCGGGAGATACAGATCCCTGAATTTCTTTTTCTGCCACATCAATCACTCAGATCAGTACGTAGACCACCACAGGAAATTTTCAGGGGAAACCTACAAATCGATTTCTGAACTTGGTATTATTGTCTTCTTCTCGGTCCCGTCCGCTCTGAACCTTGATCCACCAATCCTTGAATTTGTGAAGACCATCCTCTCCAGGAAACTCTTTCATAAGCTCCATCGCCACAACAGGACCGACTCCAGGCAGACCTTCCACGTAATCACTACCCAGGAGGTACGCCAAGCGAACAAGCGTGTCGCGCTCGAGGCCGAGCTCTCGTGCTAGATCAGACAGCAAAAAGCATTCGACGGTCTTGGATTGATTGAACATATTCTTGTAGACTCGCGATCCTCCGAAGAGGAACACATCAGAGTCATCGGTAATAATGCCATCCACCAATCCTAACGAGACTAGCTCCGCACATTGAGCTTCCGCTTCCATTGGAGCGGTAATATACGGAATCCCGAATAGGCGTAGCATCAACTGAGAACACATGAGCATACCACCCGACCACACGCCGGAACGGGACACTTGCCATAATTTGGGAGATCATATGCTGCGTTACATCTTCGGAATCTCGAATCGCCGCTTTTTTCTGACGATTTAGCTCCCTGATCTCTTCATCTATCTCGTCCCTGACGGTATCCAGGTCCTTGCCTTTCATTTGAGAGACGAACCGAGCAAACTCGCCCGCTTCCTGATTGGGGTCCATCTCCTGCGCAGCATCCCAGCCTTGTTCCTTCTCCACTTGGCGTTTAACGGTGGCTTCGTCGTTCGTCGAATGTTCACCAGCGGGAGAAGGCGACCGAGACCACTCGATCGCTGAACGGTCGCTCTCCTCGTCTAGCACATCGACGGCAGGAAGTGAGACCGACCGCCTCGGAGATGAAGGTAGGCGCAGATCGAATGACACACGAGAAGCAGATTTGTATGCGTAGTCCTCTCGGTTGCCTCCGTTAATGGGCGGAGGTGGAGATAGTGCTGCAGGAACCACACCACCCAGGGGCACAGACGTGGGCGGGACTACGACAATCTCTTCCATGTCGTCATCACCATCCGACTCCATGGCAGCGTCGGTGAGACTGTCTGTCAAAATAGTAGTATCGACTATAGGAGATGGGGCCAAAGATTTTGACAGCGGTGTCCGCGGAGGTTCCTCTGAGGACCTTGTGATATTGACGCCCTCCGTTCCATCCTTGCTGGCAGACATCGTCGAGGACGGATGGGTCACTATCTTTTCAGGTAGCAACAACGACGGCGTTCCAAATAACGATGATTGAGTAGTTTGTCGAGTATGACTTCCCGGAGTCCTACGAGGACCGGCACCTGCTATAGATAACGCCGTCTCGAGTCGAGATGGAGAAGCATATAGGTCATCGTCCTCATCATATGAGTTGAGACGTGCAGAGGGTGAAGTTGTAGTCGGCGGTATGCGACTAGTTGACCCTTCGACAAACTGTGGTGATGTGCTCTGCCAGTCGGACGAATGCGACTTTGCTTGAGTCAACGAACGTTCAGAATCAAGCGATGCCTGTATGGCTAGAGCGAGTTCAGGATCTTCATCATCAGGCTCCTGAGGGAACCGGGGCAGCTCGTCCTCCTCCTCGTCATCATCCATGTCAAACAATGGTCGTGGCTTGACGCGCTGAGATACCGCACGCTTCTGCGATCGCTTGTCAACTGCAGCCAAAGCCATGGCCTGCTGGTACTCCCGAAGGTCTGGATCGAACGGAGCAGCGCTTGGTCTATGAAACATGATCAGCACATGATCAGATCGCGAATATGAAGCATTTTTACATGTCGACTTCTTCCATCTCCATATCGCTATCGCTGTCGTTCTCATGACGGGTTTCTTGGTCGATCTCGATCGGTTTCGCCCGCGTGCCTTCATCCCGAATGCCCAAAACCCAGCCGCCATCTACGCCTTCGTTCTTGATAAGGAGATACTCCCTGTTGCGCTCACTCGCAATGCGAACAGGAATGGTAATATGAGCCTTGCCGATACTGTCTGTCGTCATCAGGAGCTGCTGCGTGAGCGCATTACGTTGCTTCAAATTCTTGATTTGCTCTCTCGAAAAGTCCAACGGCGTCGACGCTTTCCGAAGCATGTTCTGTAACCGTTTGTATGACGTCTGTCTCGACTTGAGACGGAGATCGCCCACGATCTCGTATTGCACCTCAGTGGGGAGCTCACGAAAAGCGGCCGACGTGACGTCGAAATCTTCGGGGCGCATTTCCTCGATGAAAGCGCGCAACTCTTCCTCGGTCGCTAAACGAGGATCAGGCGCATGCGTCCGCGTCGCGTTCGCAACACGCTCCTCCATGTCGACCTCGGGCAATCGATACGGATCGTGATCATGGAACCGGTTCTTCTTCTTCGAGGACGACGGTGGCGAAACGGGCCTGACTGTCTCTTTCGGGAGAGTTGGCGCCTTGACCGCGGAAACGGCAATGTCCTCGAGATAGACCGCGTTCTCGTCCAGAACGACGGGGCCCGATGGAGCCTTTTGCTTACCCTTGGACGGTGAAGGGCTGTGTCGCTCGTTATCGAGACACGTTCATATCTGGGACACCGATGAAACCGTGCGTACCGGGAAGCCTGTGTGTGTACGAGCGCTTCTCGTCGCATCTGTGCCGCTAGAAGCCTCTCCGCAATCTTGGCGTGGCTCGCAGCGGCCCCGCTCTTCTTTTTCTTGCGTTCGGACTAATTATTATATTTTTCGAATAGAGCCAAGATGAGACGATTGGATCGGAGAACCAGTGGGACGATACGTACGATCGTGTTTCGCTTCAACGCAGGTGCGCCTCCGTCAAATACGAACACGGGGCGGATGCCATAAAACAGGAGCTTGCATATTCGACGAAGGAAGCCCAGGACGTGGGCGTTGACGAGCCCACGGCCTTCCTTGTCGCGCATGGTGGCTTGGAACTGGTAGATCCATATGCTCGAATCGATGGCGAGGGCCTTTCCCTCGATGGTCTCGAGTCTTGACGGTGTGAGCCTGAGCTCGAGCAGCGCACAAGTGAAATAGATACGCACGGGACCGGACGCCCGACGGGAGAAAGGAGGCTCCAAAGAGACTTGACACCCATGCAAAGTCCAAATTGTCCAATGTGGCGCAAGAAGCATGCGCGTGTATACTAAACTATGTACTTACGACAAAAACCAACCCAACCGTAAGACAGGATCAACCATGCTGGAAATTAAATCGAGATAATCGCTAAACGTGACGGGTACCGGGGAAACATCAAAACATGAAACCGAGCAAAACAAGCAGTCGTGTCATCAAAGCTCTGAACAGTGGCATAAAAACTTGAACCGACACAGACCCAGCTCAGTTTTTGGGACTGTCTCGAGATCCAGGCCCATCCACGGGACGTGGTCCGGCAGGTGATCCTTGTCCAGCAGAGCTGTTGCGCGACGAATGGTTGCCAGGACGAGCTTGACCTCCTAGAACAGCGGGGGGACGCAGGTCCTGCAAACCTCCAGGCGAGAACCGCGTGTCAAAACCCCCAGTCATCTGCATTCCCATACCTCCCATGCCCCCCATCATACCCATACCACCACCCATACCACCCATCGGCATCCCTTGGTTCATCATCGGCATACCCATCATGGACATCCGAGGGTCAAAGCCCATGCCTCCTCCCGTCATCATTGGAGTCATAGGTGACGGTCCGTGCATACCATCGCCACCGGTTGAGAACGCCATCATAGCTTGTTGATACGCCGCTTGGGCCGCTTGTTGCGCCGCAAACATATACGGTTGTCCACCGTAGCCAGACATCATGTTCGGGTACCCCATATACCCGCCTGTCATCATCGGGTTCCCCGGTGGCATCATGGACCCGGCCCCAGTCATCATCGGATTCATCGGCATCATCTGGTTCATCATTGGATTTCCCATCATATGATTCATGCCCATCGGGAATTGGCCGCCAAACATGCCAGATTGAGCCATCTCCAGTTGTTGACGTTGGAAGTCATCCAACTTCCGCTGGCGGTCCTCGGCAAGTCTCTTCTCTCGTTCACGTTCCGTCAAAGCCGCTCCAAATCCACCGTCACGCTTGCGTTCACGTTCGTGGGCAGTGATGGCACCAAGAAGACCAGTTTGGGGTGGTGGTGGCTTGTTGGGAACGTTGACCAGGGAACCACCATTCTCACGGGCAAACTCCTCCTGCCGTTTCGCAGAGCGGTCCTGCTTGTCTACCAAGCCTGAAGAGAGTAAACCATGCGGCGTAAAAGCTTTGGTGTTGACCGACGGGGGCTCGAGCTGTATAAAGGTATCTCTCTGCAGTTGGGGAGGTGCCTCTGCCGGTGGCTGATACGTTCCAGATTGACGACCGCCGTCGGGCACCTGCGCCCACGTACTATGTCTTGGCGGTGTCTGTTGAGGAACGTCGGAAAGATGACGGGGTGGAGCACCATCGTCAGGTGTCCGCGGACGTGGATCACTAGCGAACCGTCGTTGAGGAGGCGTGTTAAAGTAGTCGTCCTGGGGGCCAGGTACACCTGATTGCATTCATCAACTAGGGATCACGACGCGAAAATTAAAATCACCTTGTGTTTGCGGTCTTGGCACAGGCGGAAGATTTCGAGGGTGACGCAATTGGGCATATGGATTAGCGTCTGTTGCAGTGGCAGCCTCGGCTGGCGATTGTGTACGACTTTGAGGCCTGAGAGGTCGAATCGGCACCCCGGCAGCTGGTGCAGGTGCAGGTGCAGGTGCAGGCGCGGGCTTGGGACTGGGTGCATGAACTGAAGGCTGAGAAGGTTGTTTGCTACCTGTAGTCGAGGGCTCGATGTCGGAATCAGCATCTTCGTCATCTTCCTCCTCGTCCTCTTCGTCATCCTCTTCTTCCTCCTCGTCGCTCGATTCATTCCAGGCAGACACCCTCGCGGCAGCTGACCCACGCCTTCCGTTTGCTCTCCCAGGTGTGTGAAAAGCAGCCTGATGTGCCGCTTGTTGCGCTTGCATTCTTGCCTTGCGCTGCACAGCCTGTTTGGACGGGGCGAACGTGGATCTGTACTGCCCAGTGTTGCTTAGGCTTTCGGCGGCTGACGTGGTCTCCGCTGGTGTTTGTGGTGGCAGCTGAGGGCGGCGAGGCGGCGAATTTACAACGTCGTTGGCGGACGTGCTTGGCGCGGGCTGTTTTGGAGGCGTGGGCGCGACCGACGTGTCAGCGTCCAAGAAGGACAACGCAGCGAGGGCGTCTGCGTTCACGTCATCCAGATGCTCGCTCTTGTGTGGTGAAAGATCATCGAGTTCACCATTTTCGGACATGGAGTCTGTGTCGCTGTCGGTTGCCCTGCGAGGATGTTGCTGCTCAGGTGAAGAAATCGACGAGGCATCTGGATTTGGTACCCGGCTAGCGCCGCCACCAGTGAGAGCACGTGCACCGGAAGGTTTACGGCCTAACGCAATACGGCTAAGCGAAGGTTCTGATCCCACTCCGCTTCGCGCAAGCTGGGAAGGAGAACTTGCACCTGAGAGAGGTCGAGTAGGCTCTGATATAGAAGTTGAATCCGATTTTTCCGAGATAGTCGTGGGTACGCGGCGTGGAGGTGCTGGCTTTTCATCAAGCTGCTGCATGAAGAAGAGCGCATCTTTAAGCACACTTTGATCTGTGGGTGGGGGCACTGCAGCAGCTCTGGATGGACCCGGAGACAGCGATGGCGGTGGAACCGGCGACGTAGGTTTATCAGGGACGGGAGGAACTGCAGCTGAGCCACTACGCGCTAGCGACCTTCCGGACAAAGAGCTCGAAAACTGACTGGATTGCAGAGCCTGAATAGAGGGCAGATCCTTTTCCACCAAAGAATGGGGAGACGTCAATATCGAGTAAGATGGGGAACTAGGAGGGGATCTCGGTGATCTCCCGGGGGCGCCGGGAGATCCAGGCGACTGGATCGCAGGCCCTTGGTTTCCAGGATTAGGTGAATGCGTCGACATACTTGAATTCGTCGAAAACGAAGGTGATTCGGGAGAAGTCAATGGAGAGAAAGGTAACTTGATACCCATCACTTCTGCGATCACATTTGAACCTGACGTTTCGTGTGATTTCGATCCAGCATTCTCCGTGCTTGGGGACAACTTCGAGTCGGGGCGAGAACCAGCGCCCTTTCCGAAAGAGTCCCCGCTGAGCTTGCGAGACGTTCCATTTGTGGGAGGGGGGCTCGAGACGACAGGCCGGCCAAGAATTGAGCCACTCTCTGCACTTTCGTGCATGACAGAGGCAACCATGAGCTTTGAAAGAGGCTCATTTTCGTCTGACTCTGATAGGGATCCACGGGACTGATCGGTTGAAAGCGAACGCCCGGGCGTGCGCACCAAGTCAGTCGTGGTCTCATGAGCACTGTTGAGTTCCATGACAGGGGTCAATGTACGACCCATGGCTAAATCGGCAGGACGCGCTTGGGAAGAGTTGTCAAAGTCGAGAGAAGGCAGCTGTGGAAGTTGCAGAGCTTGCTCCGCAATCTGAGCGACTGGCGGTGCAGGCAGAGGGTGTTGCTGATTCAACTCTTTACTCAAGGCCAAGGGAGGGAGGGCAGGGGGACCATCCGACCGTGACTGGGCGTCGATTCGAGGCATTCGTTCGCGCAACACGTCCAGTAGACGAGAGCGAATGATCGACGTGCGATCATCTCTGGGATCCATTAATTCTGCAGAGTCTCTGTCCAGAAAGAGAAGCTACCATAACACGTCAGACAAGAGCTACAAAAGCAAAGTGGAGCCTTACATCTCGAGCCGGTCCCACGGGATAAGCAAACATCATGGACACTGAATCTCGCGGATCCCACGTATAGGGTTTGGGACGTCCATAAAGCTCAAAAGCATCATGGAGTGCTGGGAAGCGGCTGAGCAGGTGGATGCGCATGAAACGAGAACACATACCAACAAGCCACTTGAGCATCTCTGACGCTTGTGTATTTCCAGCCTCGAGTTCTGGCATGACGAGTAACCACCCTTCCCGTCCTCTCATACCACCTGCCGTTTCTTCTTCGCCCAGCGAGCCTTCTAGTTTCATCAGCGTGCTCCGACTGATTAGCTCCGGACGCTCAGGATACACTGCGAACGCCTGCGTCACGTCTTTGAGCGTCAGCAAAGCCTTTTTCTTGTCCCTTGGTTTTGGTGAAGAGTAAAGCGACAGTGCAGGACGCGACGGAAGATCTTCGCTCGGATCGCGCGAAAAGAGACTGGACATGCGCCTCCTGCGAGCATTATCTCCGTGAGCCTCGGCTTGTGATCCGGCACACACCACCATCCACATGCGTTTCCAGTCAGTCTGACCAGCGACACGAATGCGTACCCAGCCTTCCATGCGGCTGCGCTGGAGAGTCGTGTGTGTGTCTCTGCCTGCAAAAATGACATTAACATGTCACAAGGGTGAACGAAATACCGTACCACCAGGCAAGATTGTTCGTATCAAATGGGCCGTGTATATCTCTTCGAGGCGAGACTTTTCCCAAGCAGAAAGTCGAAGGGCGGTCGCCCACGATATCAAGGCTTGCGTCGATGGACAATTGAACAAGAAGAGATTTGAACCGGCCGTGTTGAGGGTAAGCACGTTCGTGAATTTTTTGGGAGGCTGGTCGTCGGTCGTAGGAACGGAGATGGATCCAAGCACTTGCACAAACTATGATCGACGTCAAGAGGGATGCAGACGTCGAGAGGAGTTCACGTACGGCATCTGTCGTGTTGAGATAGGTGGGAGGGACCTCCCTGCCCTCCTTATTTGCCTCCTCGACCTCGCGCATGTCCCATATGCTGAGGGTGGTCCCACCAAGCTGTGCCCAGACGTCGATCCAGCCTTCGTCTTTGAGGGGGCGCTGGCCGTCTGGCTGCCTCTCGAGGCGCTTTATGAGAGGGCCGGAAAAGTATACCTTGCGTGCATGGGCGAGGGTGAGCTGCACGACGGAGCGGATTTCAGGGTGGAGCGGGGGCGACGGGGGTTGTCCGGCTGCCAAGGACAACCTGCGAACGGGTGCGGGTTGCTCCTGGTCGACGTTCTGGTCCGAGTGGGGTCTCATTGGGCCGAGGGACTTTGACTGGCCCATCTGTGGAGCAGGGCCACCAAAGTCGAGCTGGTTGTCGTCCTGGCTGGGTTTTGTGCGAAAGGAAAAGAAGGAGGAAGTACGGGCGTGGGCTGGAGGCATGGTGCCAGTGGGCCGTGGGTGTGCGGTGGGCTGGATGTCGTTTGGGTTATCTTGTGCCTGGGGTAGACCAGAACTACTGGCGTTGGAGGGTCGTGCTGTAAAGTCGTGTATGACCTCGGCTCTGCCTGGGCTAGCCTGTCTGAGCTGCTGTAGTTCTGCTGGCGATATGAATCCGCGGTTGCGACTGTCCCACTGTGGGCTCGACGAACTCATCAGCGGCGATGACATGGACGAGTCACGAGTGGCACCAAACTCAAGATCGTTCGCGGCCACAACGCCAGGGCACCGACGCTACTTAAATATCGAAAACTAAAACGCTCTATCGTCACCTTCGTGAGACCAGACACCGCCCATCGGTTTATTTGCGCAGTTAAGTCGCACTCTTGTCAACTCCGTACTTCTACCCGAGGCGAATGCTCGTATTTGTCAAACCCAAGGGACTTTTGCACCTCCTCGTCTGCGGCGTCAGGCTCCAGGTGTCCCCGTGCGTTTCGTCGAGCCCTGCAAACAGATCGACGTCGGTAGGAGCAGACGCAAGACGGTGCACACTTGCCTGAAAAACGTATAGCTCAATACGACGTCGTCTATATTCCGACACGACGGATCATCGAGTATGTCCTTGTCTATGAAAAATAGAAGAGGCATGTCCACGTCTTCCCCCGCGAGCAATTTTTGCTCCTCGAAGCAGAAGCATTCTACCTTGGAAAAGTACGGCGCGACCTGGGCTTCGTTAGCGTGTCATCGTTTCACAGAAAATGAAAACGCCACACCCGATCAGGCGTCACGTTATATGTCGCAATCCCGATAACATCCTTTGTACTTTCGTTCTTGGCCTTGTAAAATGCTAAACTAGATTCACCGGGTAAAACGTCGACATATTTTTGCTGGGGAAAGAATTTCCAAGGAAGCGTCTCCGAGCGGTCGGCATTGAACTTTACGCGGATGCGATGCGCTTCTTCCACGGGCTCAAGCCGAGACGGGTCGAAGCGGCCGGTCGACGTAGACACGACCGAGGGCGTGCCAGCGAACCCTGTCGCAGCACAAAACATGCGGTATAGCGGCACTGCCGCATAGGTCACACCTATTCCCAAGACGATCTGTGGAGTGGAAATTAATCACAAAACAAGGAAGACGATCCCACAGCGCGTACGACGGCAGTACTGTACAAGAGCAAATTACGATTCCGGGTTGCTTGGAGCTGCTGACGTGCTTGATGCTGGCGAGCAAGGCGAGAATGGGGAGTCAGAGGGGGCGATGAGCGCGTGGACATCGATGCATTGAACGCCAGGCGCGGTGGATGTAAAAACCATTGGCACCGGCCAAGTGACGTGAAACTGCGCGGTTGGTATCGAATTGGACACTGTAAAACATAAGAGACAGCGAACAGAAATGTAAACGACTTGCTAGTGTTCCTCTGGTTAAGAACCTGACCGACATGGGTTCTACAAAGATCGCCACGTGACTTTATAGACGAGTGAGTTTGTTGACGAGCTCCACCATGTCCGACACATCAAAGCACCAAACGGATCCTCAGCCGTCCTCGTCACACGCAGATCTAGAGTTGGAACAGCTGCTCTCTCGGGAAGCATCGGCATTTCAGCGCGAGGTCGAAGTAGAGCGAATACTAAAGGCATTCAAGTTCAAGTGAGCAACTCGACCCGCCTCCCCAACCGCACGTCTGACATGTCCACAGTCCGTACGATATCCTCGACCTCGACGAAACCGCAAAGCCAGAGGACATAAAGCGCAAATATCGACAGTTGTCTCTCTGTAAGCACCCTCCTCTCCATCTTGATTTATGTGATCATTTCAAGAGCACGCTGACGGAATGTGGACCGGTTTCGATTCTTGCAATACATCTGTTTTCCCAAATGCATCCATGACTTGCATGCATCTGTACGTTTTTCCATGCACAGTCATCCATCCTGACAAGACCCCCCACCCGCGTGCTCCAGATGCATTCGATATTCTTAAAAAGGTATGCGTTTGACATATACTCGTTACGCTCTTCTCCAGATAGCAGTTCTCATCTTCAATCTAGGCCGAGGCCGAGCTTTCGGACACTAATAAACGAACGGAGCTTGATGCGGCAATCGCAGCAGCGCGCTCGACTCTCCTTCGTTCCCTATCTCTGCCTACAAACCTGACGGACGATGATCCACGTTTG
Organism: Austroboletus niveus; assembly: GCA_038090255.1. NCBI lineage: Eukaryota > Fungi > Basidiomycota > Agaricomycetes > Boletales > Boletaceae > Austroboletus > Austroboletus niveus. Next base: position 83,710 of record JBBPMJ010000083.1, read on the forward strand.
AAAAATCTAGCAGATGATCCGAAGATGCAGGCTCAGGGCCTCACGACCCCATGGAGGATCATGCTCAAGGAGAAAATAAAGGAAGTACTTATTGAAGAGGAAGTTCGGAGGAGAAAGTGAGCTGCAAATCGTATCTGCTTTCGATGAAAACACTAATATTGTTATAGAGCAATAAAGATGAATCTTGCCAACGAGGGCCTGGAGGCTCGCAAGAAGGAAGAGGAGGTCGTCGCCAAGAAGCGCAAGGCGGAGGAAGACAAGGCCTGGGAAGGCACGTGCTTTTTTCCTTAGCCTATCATATTGAGCTTACGGACTTGCTTTTAGAGTCGAGAGAGACCCGCGTAGATAGTTGGCGATCGTTCAGCAGCTCGAAGAAGAAGAAAAAGACCAAGGGTGCAATTCTTGGTTGAGATGCTTGCATGAGTGACGTCCCTAGAGTTGAATACCTTGGTCAAAGTTTCTCGTATGTAATCTTGAATATGAACACTTCACCAGCACTTGCCCTCAAAAAATAGTCTCGGATTTCTTAAAGCATGCGCCGACAACAAATGTAACTGCCACCACAATCTCATCTGTTCAGCGGAGGAAAAGTGCTTATACCGAGTTCCAGCTGATTGATCATTCCTGTCTTCTCCAAGGTCGTACGAGTCGTATCAAACTATTGTACGAGTGCGCAGAGATACCCCTAGTCGGTGATATCAATTATGTCCGGGTCCTCGTTCTGATCCATCTGCCTTGGCTTTTTCGCGCGTCTCCGAGCAGCATCAAGAGGTTTATTTTTACCATGTCCACCTGCTTCATCTTCCGAGGACGAAATCACAATCAACGACGGATCGCGTCGAATGCGATGTTTCCGGGATGATTGACTGGTGAGTGGCACACAAGACCCTGTCGAGCCGTTCAAAGACGTGGCCGGCTTGACCCTGCTTTGGGTCCTCGTGCTCAATTCAGAGCCAGATGTGGAGATGGGAAGTTGATCTGGATATGTCGTACCCTGAACTGGCATAGTCATGGCCGGCGTGTCCTTTTTCTTGCCTTTTCCCTTGTCGTTGGCACCTGTGGCCAGAGCGTCCTGTTCGATCATGTCTAAACGATCAAAGTCGACATCCATGTCGAACGAAAGGTCATCAAAGGGGTCGGGAGACGGAAGTCGTCGTTTTGCAGGTGGGGGTTTTAGTGGAACAGTCAACGGTGGCCTTGCAGATGTAGAACCCGGTTTCATATCAATAGATACTTTGGACGATCTTGGTTCATCGATATTAAAATCAGGTTTCAGGTTAGGTGGCGGGGCGGGGCGGGGAGACAACCCAATGTCGGGAGTTATTTGCGATTGGTCAGGGAAATATTTAGACGCTTTCACCACAGAGGAGGCATTAGACGGGGCTTTGAGAGACGAAGATGTGTTGGATTTTATTTGCCTAGGGTTTGCGCTGGCCAGTAGCGGGAGGCGAGCACCAAGCCGTTGATTGGGTCGATCAACCTCCGCGTCCATTTGAATCGCCATCTCGCGCAAGACATCGGGATCTACGTCGTCCATATCGTCAGGTGGTGACGGGGGTCGCGGTATGGGTGGGGGACGCTGGGGTGCAACCTGTGCTGGTGCTGGTGCTGATGGCGGAGGCGGATTCGGCTGAGGCTGAACCGTAGCAGGTGCCTCGGGTGGGGGATCCGGGCGTCTGTGAGCGTGCTATATGCGACGACGTAAAATGTATCAGTGGATTACATACCCTAAGCGTCTCCTGAGGGAACTCAGAAAGACTTCATCGCGGTTGATGTCGTGGTCCTCTGTTCTATAACCCCTGAGGGTGACGTTTTGAGGTTCGAGGAAGGCAACACCGTTGCGTATAGGTGTAGATTTGAGGAGCATCTGATGAAGAATGCGAATGTGGTGACGGTGAGATTGACGAGAACGCACTTTGTATCCCAGGGGCGTTGTGCCCAACTCGAGCTCAGCGAGGGCCCTAAACTCTATGGCCCTAAAGGTGGTTGAGCCATCGGAGAGCTCGAACTTGAGCATACCGCGGGGAAACTTGGGAACTGGCCCTTCGTCTTCGTCGCGCTGCTGATCGGCATCGTGTTCCTGTGCCAGCCCCAAGTCAGCCCGATCGACACGGGTTTGATGTGTGTTCAAAAGGCTGAATGCAGAATGCGCGATTTCCGTGATACTCTTGATTTCGACGAGCAGGGGAATTAAACCGGTCGTCTTTCTTTGGCGGCGAGGTGGGTTTTGGTTCGGAGCGAAGAGCAGAGGGTCGACTCCGGATGCGGGTACCGTCGAGTCTGCGAGATTGGACTGGAGGAGCTGGGCCTCGACGTGCTGAATGAAGTCGTCGAATTGGATGTTGGGGTCGACGCCGAGCTCTGTTTGGACCCAGTGGGAGCAGTCAGTGAGCCATTCCTAGCAGAATGTTTAGTGAACGGTGGTCCGAAGAAAGCCGTGGACTTGCCTGGTCTATGGCTGGTTTCTGGTAGCGGTGGTCTATCCAGGCTCGTACGCGTTGGGGAGGAGGCATGGGTCGTCGCGGTCACGTGCGCTTGTCTGGTCCGGTCAGTGATGTCGCCGCTGCCCCGACTGCCTGTGCCCGACATCAGAAAGACGCTCGACAGCTATCTCCGCTCCGTACACCCGCTCCTCCTCGCCGACGACCACAATGGCGGCATACCTTTCGCCGCCGCCTACGCCCGACAACGCGCCCTCGTCAACGCGTTTCTCGACGGCCCCGCCCGACGCGCACAAGCCCGTCTCCGCGCCCTCGACAAGCTCTCTCCCCACAACTGGCTCGATGACAACTTTTGGATGAAAAAGACCTACCTCGAGTGGAGAGCACCCCTCCCCGTCAACTCAAACTGGTGGCTCTCCTTTGTCAACGATCCCGATGTTCCACCCGAGGTCGTCACCAACCCCGCAGAAGGAATCACTCCGTGGCAAGTCAGGCGAGCAGCCTGTCTGGTGCATGGCATCCTTGATTTCAAGCACCGAATGAAATCGTATGTATTTTCTTGCATTCCCGCTTTTTGGGGCTCACGTTCGCCACGGAGCAGCCAGGATCTCTATCCCGATACTTCCCGGATAGGTACTGTCGTGGTTCCCTTCCTTGCATTTGCTTATGCTTATTCTCCCAGGCCTGTGGCTAAGACATGCCACTGCTCAGATATTCAACGTTTGCCGTATCCCTCAAAGTCCTTCTGACACTCTGTCCGGCCCCGCCCTTCCCTCTTCTCCGTGGGCATCCACAATCACCCTGCTTGCGCACGACTTTTACTATGCGCTGCGCGTAGCCGACCCGTCCACTGGTGCTCCCTTGCACGCGGACGAGATTGAGCACGGTATGAGGGCAGTGGTAACTGATGTTCAGCATCGCCGGCGCAACGGTGAGTTACCGGTGGAAATCGGTGTCCTCACGGCGGATGATAGAGATGAATGGTCTCGGGTACGATTCATTCCTTTCCCCATTTACTTTGGACTCATATTGGCTAGAACTACTCCACGCTGTCCACCTTCCCCCAAAATAGACATTCACTCGAAGCCATTCACCAATCTTTATTCGTCGTTTCTCTCGACCACTGGCCTGCCCCCTCTGTGCCTGCAGAGCAACGTGATAAAAACGTCAACCTTACTTTTGCCGTCGACCAAGATACTGGTGATACCTCCAGCTCCCGATCATCTCCATACCAGTCGACAGTACCCTCGGACCTCTTATCTCACCAATGTGCGATTCGTTCGTCACCTTCAGCGCTCAACCGCTTCTTTGACAAGCCTCTATCACTCATTGTCGAGCCCAGCACCCGATCAGGTGCCACGGGAGAACACTCCCCAGTTGACGCATTAGTCCCGAGTGTAGTTTGTGAGTGGGCAATCGCTGGGTCCAATGGCATAAGCGTCTGTGGGAGCATGTCCAATGTTCCATTCGAGCACACTCATCCTCAAAAGGGTGAGTTAGAGGGTCTCGAAGCAGGACCAGGTACATGTTGGCAGCGTCTCAATTTTGTCTCTTCGCCATCAATACAAGTTGCGATTGAAAATGCGAAAGAACGTGCACGAATACTGATCGCGAACTCGGACCATCAGGTATCCTATTTCGAGGATTGGGGAGGCGATGAGATGAAGCGAGTGTGTAAGTTACATTGTCTTTTGTAACTACCCAGGTTGTCTTATCTCAGGATCCTTAGCGTCATATCACCCCGATGCGTTCGTCCAGCTCTCGCTCCAACTTGCATACTTTCAAATACATGGTTGCCCAACCCCTGTATACGAAACAGCGCTTACCCGATCGTTTGAGCATGGGCGTACTGAGACAATTCGTTCTTTTACGACGGAGAGTTATACGTTTATAAAGGCGTTTGCAGAGTGGAATAGGAAAAAAGGGCGCCATGTTTGGAACGACGTGAGTACTCTCGTACTCTTATGAGGACTATATTGACGTTACACACGTTCCTGCTCATTTTTCTGACATCGAACCATCGTCCTATATGATACAACCACCCCAACCACTAAAGGCTGCACCTCATCTTTATCCTCTCCTTCAGTCTGCTCTCAAGGTCCAATCTTCACTGACCCGCTCAGCAATGATGGGCCGCGGGATCGATCGAC